>WNWK01007398.1:0-55000 GCA_009830355.1 Cherax destructor | reverse complement strand
GTCAGGTTGGGAGGGCAGCTGCAACGGTGGTGGCATCAGGGTACCAGGTCCAAAGGTGTATCTTATTTTTTTATACCGGGGGTGGTGTTGATGGCCGCTAAGGCATTCCGGGATCACCGCTGGCTTGGCTAAGGTGGCGGGTGGCGAAGCATGACCTGCTGTGCACGGTGGTCAGAGGGAGGGGGATTATTTTACCAGAGGTGGGGTATGAATATCTGTCCTGGGTTACTCCAAGGAGTGGAAATACAGACGCTCTAGGTCTGGAAGAATGAGGTTGTGTAATTGGCCAGGTAACCTCTAACAGGTACCCACCATCAATGGCCTAACACATTCTGTACTCTCACATTTACTATTTTTTTATTTATTATAAGTTAGGTTAGACTGAATTAGGTGCGTGATTATTACTCTTATTGTTTGAATGGTTTAAGCAGAGACGCATGGTTAGATGATGATGACATGAGAGGGCAATTAGAAGACCGTGTAATATAAAAGAGATAAGTAATGCGCTAGCAGGAGGGTTATGGATGACTAGCACTGCTACGTTGTGTTGATCAAGCGAGCAGTTACCTGAACCTGTAGCTTAAAAATATGTTAGATAAATACATGAGTAGGCCCTGCTTAGCATGGGCATTAGTCTTACTGCAGGTTGACTCTTTTTCTTTTGTTCTGATGTAATAATAATAATAATGCTCTCGTCGGAGAGCATATCACAAACAGCAACAGTTTCATTGACCAGACCCCTTACACTTATTATGTTTCGTTTCAGTTACTCTCGGTACCATTTTTTTTATTAGGGGGTATATTGCATTGTCTCCCGAGCATTCTGAGCATGCTGAGTTGAGACCAAGTCCCTTTAGTGGTTTCCAGGTGTATATTATGATGTATCTTTCTCGCCTGCACTCCAAGGAGTACCAGTCAAGAGACTTCAAACGTTGTAGGTAATTATGGTGCTTGACATAATTTATACTTGCAGTGGAAGTTTTCAGTACACTCACTATATCTGTCATTTTGCCTGCCTTAATAGAGATTTAAGTTACATCAGAATTCTAACCTAAGTAAATTATTTACATTGTTATTAGTTGTATATAATCATTGTTATATAGGCTTCAACAGTTATGGCAGCATTTTAGTTTCGTATTCTAGAGAATGTAAATTTCATGACTGAATACAGCCTGAGACTATCGAAACTTGAGTAGTTAGAGTCGAAGTCTCTTTTCCAACTGGTAATCCTTGGCCTGCATTGCACATTGACATCCACGGGATCTGCTAAACCATAATGTTTATTTTCTGCCGTAATGGGATTCCTCTTCTCAGTGGACGTCGCGTGACAGAATTGTGGTGCGGTAGGTTGTATTAGTGTGGACGAGGGTTTTGTGCTGATTTCGGAGATTGTTGTGTTGGTAATGCGAGTGTTGTACCGATGTGGGAGAGTGTATTGGGGAAGAGGGGAGGGGCAAGAGGGTTGGTGTTGGAATGCGGTGGTGGTGATGTGGGAAATTGCAATGATTTAGGAAGAAGGTGTTGTATAGTGATGATAATGAGTGTTGTATTAGTGTGGAAGTGGAGTTGTGGTGAGAAGGATGTTGTGTTGAATACTTATCTGTAGGTGGCTCAGATTACCAGCGTGCCTGTCCTAGCTACATTATACACTGTCTTAGTATAGCTGTAGGCGGCTCAGATTACCAGCGTGCCTGTCCTAGCTACATTATACACTGTCTTAGTATAATAGGTGTGACAGTACGGTAATATATACTAATGGTTCACGGAGGTTTTGGGTTTATCAAGCTCGCGTTTTGAGTGAAACGTTCACCAATAAATGATCACCTTGCTTAATGTCAATTTTATCGTATTATTGAGAAGTTTGATGGTTATTGGAAACAATTGCATCTTCCAGAGAAAGTATTAACTTCTGGCCAAGTGGTCTACTTGGTTGACCTGGTTAGTGTTGCAAGTACAGGGTTCATCGACATCTCGTTACTTCTGGATGCGGCCGGTAAAATTTTCAGTAGCTAGGTGTTGCAAGTGTTTTGTCCAGGACGGGTCATTGGGTATTGTTTTATTTTCCAGTTTATGGGTCTGTTAGCCACCCTTCAAGGGGATGCCTTGGTACCGGTGACTAGCTCTTGATCCAAGGAATTGGAGCTATTGCCCCCTTGGATCAAGCCTGATTGCCTCCCATTCTCAAGTGCTTCAATACCCTTACAGGTTTACCTGGAGAGAGTTCCGGGGGTCAACGCCCCCGCGGCCAGGTCTGTGACCAGGCCTCATGGTGAATCAGAGCCTGATCAACTAGGCTGTTACTGCTGGCCGCACGCAGTCCGACGTACGAACCACAGCCCGGCTGGTCAGGTACTTTAGGTGTCTGTCCAGTGCCTGCTTGAAGACAGCCAGCGGTCTATTGGTAATCCCCCTTATGTACGCTGGGAGGCAGTTGAACAGTCTTGGGCCCCTGACACTTATTGTGTTGTCTCTCAACGTGCTAGTGACACCCCTGCTTTTCATTGGGGGGATGTTGCATCGTCTGCCGAGTCTTTTGCTTTCGTAGGGAGTGACTCTCATGTGCAAGTTTGGTACTAATCCCTCTAGGATTTTCCAAGAGTATATAATAATGTATCTCTCCCGCCTGCGTTCTAGGGAGTACAGGTTTAGGAACTTCAAACGTTCCCAGTAAGTTGCCAGTTTAGTTCTTTCCGATAAATAATAATGTGAATAGCCGGACATTGGTAGCCTACCTTTCAGGTTAGTGTATATTCTTTTTATGCTGAAATATTTTGAAAAAAAAAATGATTACTAAATCTTCTCATGAAGGATGATACAAAGATTTTTTCCACGTGCAACCGACTGTCGTGCTTCCTAGAGTCAGGAAACGGTGGAGGTTCTGTGAAAATATATACAGTTCAAAAGTCTTGATTTTTTTAGGAAGATTTTTAACATTTAAACCTGTGACCGTAGCTGTACACTTCTGTCACAGCCGGTCGTGGCGGCTGGAGTGCGGAACTAATTTATATAATAACCACATCCGCCCTGGTGATGTTAATTACTCACGGGAAGTGTTATGTAATTATAAATTCCACATGGGATATATTACTTATTAATTGCCAGTACTGCACTATTGTGAAATAGTGTTTACACTTTCAATCTGTTTTTGTTCATTGTAGTTTATTCTAGTTCGTCGGGTGAACATAATCTGTTGATTGATGTTATCATGGAACGCGCTCATAAAAAAATCTCCACTCGGCATTAATGTCTACGATGGACTATGAGCTGCAGATCCAGCAGTTTTGTTAATTGGGCTGTCATCCCGAAATCTGCCTAAAGGCATTCATAAAAAGCTCATTTTCAAAAACTTGTATATTACCAATGCTTCTTCCTGCGCCTCTTTGAATGTCGTCTTTATTTATTCCTGTTTTCCATTTATACACCTCAATCATATCATCCCTAATTCTACGCCTTTCTAGGGAGTGCAGATTCAGGGCCCTCAGTCTATCCTCATAGGGAAGATTTCTGATACATGGGATCAACTTAGTCATCCTCCTTTGTACGTTTTCCAGAGCATTTATATCCATTCTGTAATACGGTGACCAAAACTGTGCAGCATAATCTAGATGAAGGAATTGCTGTCTCAGTATCCATGATTATGCAGCCGCTGACGTACTGGTGTTAGGTGCCTAAGCTATGTGAATATACGACTATTATTACTGTACTGTATTTTAGATTACTGTAATTTGGTATTTATTCCACTTTTAAGTTCTAACTGATATTTAAACTATATTGTTGCGTTTTGTACTACTTGTATAGCATTCCCATTGGAGTTTTTCTAAAGTTTCTAGCATAATCTTTGAAATACGTATGTTAAATGTATACAATGATATTTTAAGTCCAGTAAATCATATAAATTAAATGATCTTAGTTGGGTTATTCAATTCATGATGTAGACAGAATTTTAAATGTTTTTAAAATAGTTCCTTACTCTTATCTGTTGACGGATGAAGAAACATCCGAAAAGTCAATAAAGAAATTGGATATCCATTAAAGATGGTGTTTGTCACAGCCTTGGTCCTACTATTTATATTGAAGATTCGTTTCCCATGTGGAACCTCAGTTGCCAATATGTATGTAATCACAATAGAAAATAGCCAAAAATCCTCAGTTACGGAGATGTGTTTTTATGTTGTTACGGAGATGTGTTTTTATGTTGCTCACAGATGTGTAACCCAGACTGAGTGGGCGGGTACACTCATAGTTGTAAATCTAGAGGGGCATGAGGGTGTTGTCGGCAGCGTGGTGCCCTGTGACCCTGGATGGCTGAATGTGTACGTGTGTACTCTGTAAATCAAGAGAGGCGTGATGGCTAAACAAAGGATCAGCGTGAAATCCAGCAAAAAAAAAAAACTAATATAGAGAAGCATTGAGAGGTGTAGTGGCTTATGATTCAAGGTGTGTAAGAGTAAGCCTTTTTGTAGTTAAAGGAGCAGAGCGTTGGTGAGAAGGAATGAGAGAAGGGTACGCTGCCCAGCATGTGGTGACTCAGCTGAGCCTCAGAGGGGCAGGCTCCTCCTCTCAGCAGCTTACTATCATCGCCGCCACCACCACCACCACCAGTAGTTTGAATTATAACGACTTGTATGAAGTTTGAATCGCGTTTGAACCCGAGCACACGTTAACTCTCATTATTTGAACGTGGTTGTGAAAACTGGGATACTCATTAGCTAATTCGTTGCCTTTTAGAAGCTGTTTATGCATATCATTCTCGAGAGGCGAGTCATCATGGTCACTGAGACTCGGGAGATTATTAACGTCCATATCCGTGCTAGTCCTTGTACCTCACCCACACTCACGCCCTCAACCACACCCTCATACGCCCCCACCCGCACCCATTCCCTCCCTCACCCACGCTCTTTCCTACACATCCCTCCCCCACGCCCTCTCCCACACCCTCACCTAAACCCTCCCCCACTCACACCCTCCCTCACCCATACCCTTCCTCATCCTTACCCCTTACGTTCTCACAGCCTCACACTCGTTCTCACCTACATCTCACATCCGCCCTCGCCTCACCATCCTGCAACTCCTCACACATTCTCCACACCTACTTTCTTTCGTACACCTTCGCTTGTTTCACACCTAGGCTCTAACATCTCAGCCTCTCTCATTTCCAACGTCTCTCACATCTCACTCAGCATACTCAATCTTGGATTGGGTAATCCCACCTTGGAATTCACATCTGATATTGCATATAAATGTTTGCAACGAGATTGGTGCCGCAACTGAAGAGAATGAACTACAAGGAGAGACGTAAGGAACTTAGCAACACTGGAGGAGAGGAGGGCCAGGGAGTAACACGATCAAAAAATACAATGTATTCAGGGAATTAGATAGTGGATAGGAACATACTGAGATGAGAAGAGAAAGATCTGCCATGGAGACGTTAGGCGGTACTTTATTTTTTAGGGTTAAGTGGAATGAACTAGGTGAAGAGCTGATGGAAGTGAACAGTATATACAACTTCAACAGTAAACATGATCTGACACTGAAGGTCAGGAATTAGTGAAACCGGTCGATACAAGTTAATTAAGGAGCGGGTCAGGGAGCTATGAATCTACCTGTTCAAATACACCAAGTGAATACATCTCACCCAGTCTAATAAATTAGTGAGCAACTCCCCTTTCACTCGCCTGGTAATTTCATCAGCCTACTGAAGCCTCCAACTTCAAGCTGACAAATTCCTTACTTCACGTATGCAACACATCTTGTGTAATGGAATGAAACAGCAGCTGCTGGGACAAGTGTAGAAGTTTTCAAGAGGAAACTGGAAAAGTATCTTTACGAGGTGCCAAGTCAACCAGGCTGTAATGGATATGAGGGGCAGCGGGCCACCAGCAGCAACAGCCTGGATGATCAGGCAAACACCAGACGAGCCTGGCCCATGGCCAGGCTCCGGGAGTAGAAAAACTCTCGGAACTCATCAAAGGTATATCAAAGCTAGCTTTTGTTGGCACAGTGTAGTTATCACATATACTTGGGTAACTGCACACTGTTGATATATCTAATCTTGTTAATACAAAACTGGTAGCTTCAACAGTATCAAGTCCTTTATACACTGAGAAAGAGATTAAAGATCTTGAAGTGAGTGCGACTCAAATAGGAATGAAGCAAGGAGATGATTAGGGTCACACTCTTATTCATTTCCATGTTGTATATGTACATATATAACTTTATTTTTTTTATTGCAGGTATGTTTCACTTGGTGACTGTGGTAAGGGTCGTGACCCTTAAGGCTGGTGAGTGTAAAATATGTGACTGACTACATGAAGGTGAGTGTGATAAAAAAGGATCATAAGTAGTCTTGCTATTTACTTGGAGTCTACCTGGAGGGTATTCCGGGGATCAACGTGCCCAGTCCACGACCAGGCCTCCCGGTGGATCAGGGCCTGATCAACCAGACTGTTACTGCTGGTCGCACGGTGATGGTTTCGGGGAAGAGTTGTTGATGGTTGAGTGTCGATCCAGGCACCACACATTTTCATCAGGAACAGTCTTATATTTGGGTGGGTAAATTTCCTCAGGGCAGCTATCGAGAAACAGGTGAAACAGGTGGACATTATGAAATTACTGGGGATGGGGGAAAGGTAGCTATACCGGCTGTAGTACTTGCGTTGAACTGCTAGCGGCCAGCACCAGCAACGTGGTTGATCAGGCCATCAACTAGGAGGCCTTGTCTGGAACCGGGCCGCAGAGACGGCGACCCCAGAAATTGTGTTGATGGAACCTTCAGGTAGGTTCCCTCTTGAAAAGCAGAGGGGGAATGTTGATAATTCCTTTGATGTTTGGAGGACAATATTAAACCGGATATTAAACTTGTATTTGTTTCATTTCATTTATTACACTTGGAAACAGTCTGGTACAGTAAAGTACTCACTTTTCCCGCCATCAGTACTTAGACGTTTGTTTCTTAAGACAAAGATCACAACAGCCAAGAAGATGACGGGGTGGGTATTGAGAACTTTCAAAACAAGGGAAATAATGCCGATGGTGACACTCTTCAAATCGCTAGTGCTCCCTCACTTAGAATACTGCTCAGTGCTGACGGCCCCGTTCAGGGCAGGAGAAATAGCAGAGCTGGAACAAATTCAGAGATCGTTTACGGCTCACATTGAGCCATTGAAACATCTAAATTATTGGGAACGCCTTCAAGTCTTGAACATGTACTCATTGGAGCGGAGGAGAGAGAGATACATGATAATATATACCTGGAAAGTACTTGAGGGCCTGGTCCCAAATCTGCACACTGCCATAACAACATACTGGAGTGAGAGATATGAGAGAAAGTGTAAAATAAACCCAGTGAGATGCAGGGGTGCGGTGGGGACAATACGGGAGCACTGTATTAACATCCGGGGTCCCAGACTATTCAACATCTTACCAGAAGATATCCGAAACACGGCTGGAACCAGTGTAGAAGCCTTCAAGAGGAAACTGGACAAGTATCTTCATCGGGTGCCAGATCAATCAGGCTGTGATGGATAAGTGGGGCAGCGGGCCTCCAGCAGCAACAGCCTGGTTGACCAGGGAAGCACCAGACGAGCCTGGCCCATGGCTGGGCTCAGAGAGTAGATAAACTCTCGAAACTCTTCAAAGGTATATCAAAGGTATATACTCTTGTCCTCTACAATACATAGATGATATACCTGTGATCAGTTTTTCTACCTCAGCCAGGCCTTTCTGTTGATTATATGTTCAACCAGGCTGTTGATGTTGGCGGCCCCTTGGTCCACATTGCCATCACAGACAGATGAGCCACGGAGAAATCAGGAAATGGTTTTTCAGTCCCAGGAAGGTAGTAAGTGGAACGAGCTAGATGAAAAAAAATATTTCTTTTATTAATGGGAGCGCTACACCAGTAGGGGTTATGTAACTTCTTGGTAATGGTGAACGGAAGACAGTTTCGATAAATGGAATGGGGAAACGCTTCCATTTCTTGGACCAAGAGTCCTTCACCGCCATCAATGCATCTCCACTGAAGAGAACTGAATGAAAAGGCGGGGGAGGCAAACACCTTTCATTGTTATAAGCTATTACAATAAGACCCTGGAGACAGGAATCAGGCTAGCCGGCCGTTAGTAATGAGACTGGCCAAGGAGCTGTGAATCAACCCTTCAAAATATAAATAGGTGAACACATGTGCACATGTAATTTACTTGGCACTCCAGTTGACACAGCTCCGGTTCTCCCCACTCCTGTCTGAGCGCATTAACCTAACTCCACCTTTCAATTTAAAAAAAATCATACTATCACTACTTGGCAAAACTCATTTTAGCTGCCTATGATTGTCTACACATTCTCGAGATGACACTGTCGACACCTCTTCTTGGCTAAATACTTGACTGACAATGTCTACGTACAGTTAAGTTTTCAGTCTTTGTCCATACAATTTACCAGATTGTTCACACAGTTACGACACACTTTCTGGATCTTCCTATCTACTCTCAGTTTTCTTACCCCGCTCCAGTGGTTTAGCGCTTCTATTTGATAATAATAATAATAATAATAATAATTACCCCGCTCCTACTGACGTACTTTATTTTTACGTTCTTCTCATTTTTCCTTTTTCCTTCCTGCTGACCAGCCATCTTTCCGTTGGAGTTACTCACGTAGGCAAATCATAAACAAACTGGTCTCCACCTGGGGACCCTGGTGGCGTTGAACGAGGGCTTGACATGCTCAACAGTCATTCCTAGCGGGTTTTTTTTTATTACAGCTAACATTTTATTGAGCACTGGCGATGGCTGCTGCTGTTGCTCTTCTTGCTACTACTTATATTCTTCCTCCTCCTCTTATTCATTCTAGTCATCGTATCTATGGACGCTTTACCATGTCTCCTGCTACCCATCCTAAGTTTATCCATAGTAGCGCCCTACTCTGTCGCCAGCCCATACCATTTTAAGCACACTTTTGTAAGTAAAAAAAACTCCCCCTCCTCCTTCCCGCCCTCAGCCTCACATCACTTTTCTCTCGCTCCCGATTATGTTAAAAATAAAACTTTCTTTTTAATTGTATCCCACTCTTTCCTACGTCATTACTCTCATTCCTCTCGTCATTAATACTGCTTTGTTTCACAGTAATTATATTTCCTGGTAGTTAGAGTGTATAATTACTTCTTTCTCACTACCTCCCCACAAGTGCCAGATCAACCGAGCTGGTGTTGGTCTGCGGACCACTAGCAGCAACAGTCTGATTGTCCTGACAGGTAGCAAGGCTTCTTGTATGTGTCGCAGGTATCATGTATATAATATAGTTGGAGTAGTCGTGTTACCGTTTTCCTAAGGAGTGGCTGTTCCTCTCCCCTTAATCCTCTTGTCGGGACTCGGATTCCTTTAGGTTCTTGCTGTCAGCGGGGCTAATTTATTGTTCTTTCCTATGAATGTTAGCGCAACAAAAACTACCAACATTATTTAGTTTTTTTTTATATAAACCCAATAAATATGGCTTGCCGCCTATTGTTATTTATGAAGGTTCTAATTGTCCAACCTAACGATGATTCCTCCCCCCCCCAAAAAAAAAAATTAAAATGTAGAAAAAAGGCGAATGTTTAACTTTATTCGCCAGTTATTTCTGCAGACCTAAAAAAAATGAACGATAACTTACGAAATGCATTCTTTTCCCGGTGAACGAGATCATGAATTTATATTACTTCATTTTTTTTTACACCAGCAAGGGTTGTAAGGATACAGAATTTAAAAATAGTTCAAAAATATAATTAAATTATTGGTCAGGTCGGAATAAATTTTTTTTGTTAAAGATGTTTTAATAATTGAATTTAAACCATAAACCTGTTAGTTGTGAAGAAGTAAATCACAATTCCATTAAAATAGGCTAGTGAGGAAGTTGTTTAAATCCGTGCCCCGAAAGTCTTGAGTGCAGTGGCTGTAAAAACTTGTTACAAACTTATAGCATTAAAGAGAGAGATGCTGATTACAAAGGTCGGTTGGGTAGTAGAGATTCGCAGTATTACGCTGCCCAGGTGTTGACCAGTTGGTGACCTGGCGCTGGGGGAGTGTCGGTGACATCCATAATGTCTTTCCATGGGACGAGGTGTTTGTTCCTCTTCATCTTCTGGGACCATTTCTGTCCCTAATCCTAGCTACAGTCCCTGTCCTCACGGGCTTCGTAGGGAGAAGCTAGGCCCCAGGTCTGCCACTTACCTCGCCTCCACAGCGCTTGTTGGGAGTGGCAGATACCGTGGAGCACTAGATGTGCTCTGTTCAAAAAATTACAAAGGAAGCAATATTGCCTCTACTGAATAAAACATTGCATACATCATAAACACAAAAAACTTACCTGGAGTCTACCTGGAGGGCATTCCGGGGATCAACGTCCCCGCGGCCCGGTCTATGACCAGGCCTCCCGGTGGATCAGGGCCTGATCAACGAGGCTGTTAATGCTGGCTGCACGTAGTCCAACGTACGGACCACAGCCCGGCTGATCTGGCACTGACTTTAGGTATCTGTTCAGCTCCCTTTGAAGACAACCAGGGGTCTACTGGTAATGCCCCTTATGGCTGGTGGGAGGCTGTTGAACAGTCTTGGGCCCCGGACACTTATTGTGTTTTCTCTTAGTGTACCAGTGGCGCCCCTACTTTTCACTGGGGGTACGTTGCACTGTCTGCTAAGTCTTTTGCTTTCATATGGAATGATTTCTGTGTGCATATTAGGGACCAGTCCCTCCAGAATCTTCCAGGTGTAGATTATATATCTCTCGCCTGCGCTCCAGTGAATATAAGTCTAGTGCTTCCAGGCGTTCCCAGTAGTTAAGGTGTTTGATGGAACTTATATGTGCAGTAAAGGTTCTCTGTACATTCTCTAGAGCTGCAATTTCACCTGCCTTGAATGGGGATGTTTTAATGTACAGCAATATTCTAGCCTAGAGAGAACAAATGATTTAAAAAGGATCATCATTGACCTTAAGTGATGTAAATACTGTATAGTGTTTCAGTGGGCCTCAAAACTCAGATCCACAAATAACCCATATCCTGGAGAGGAAACTTTAGACTACGTTAAGGCTCGTCTTGGGCTGACCGAAATGTCGTGTGAAGTTTCCTCTTGAGTATTTTTTTTTAATAAATTGTTCCAGTCGGTATAAGACAAGATTAGAGAGTATAGGTAAGACCTTGTGGGGTGAGCGGGGAAGTGGGGATAGTGGAAGAGCAGGTTGGTGAGAGGAAGGTTATGAGTGGAAGGGATAGTAACAGGGCTTAACTCAGTAGCTAAGGCGATCGTGGGTCAGAGACTGGTGTGGCGAGGAGGACTGATAAGGCACTTTAGTTGGGTGGACGCCAAAAGAACAAGGGCAAGGTACCTGCGAGAGAATCCAATGGTGATGTAAGGAGGTGGGGAGGCAGTCGGTATTGTGACCTTTATTATTCACAGAACTCAGGATTGGGCATGACATATATTATAGATAAATGTTAACAAAATCCTATAACATTCAGTTGTGTGAGGCTCAGCAGTTCATCGGCGGCCCTTCAAAGCAAAGCGAAACCGAAAAGTATGTTTTGCAAATTATTATTGTATAAAAGTGAAATAATTATTAGTTCATACGTTTAGTCTCACACTGCATAGGAGTAACATCATACTTTTCTAAGTCATATTTTGAGTGAATGTGATGAGGAAGAGAGGTAGCAAGCGGTAATGTTTGGGCGAGGAAGGAAGTGGAGGTTAGTGACGCGGTGCACTCTCACCCGCCTGTCTTACTGCCGACCGCCAGGAATGTCACATGTCACTCACACATAAATAACATCTGTCCAAACATATGAGAGGGATTCTTCAGTGGTAGCGCTGGATCACCTACTGTGTACCGAGTCACTGACTGAAGTTTAGTGTACTCGTCATGACTACTGTATAAATGGCACGTGTTATCCCAGAAATGTAATTGGGAATGGAGTATTTATTCAACAGGAAAGTGTCTTCTGATGCAGATCATAACTATAGATGACCCACTCAGTAGAGCTTTGGTTATATTATGGGACAAGGGTAGTAGTGCGTTGAATTGCCAGCTTGCCCGTAAACAATTATGTATCGCATAAGATGCTTTTTATTACCTGGAGGGCATATTATTAACTGTGAAGATTGGAAAAATCAAAATGAATCTGTACACTTTAGCATACTGTTAATAATTTCCAATGTTCCACTTGTACACATTTTAACCAACAGTGTTATCAAGATTAATGCCGAAGGGAAATGTGAAGGAGGCACAGAATGGTGGCAAGGATGTTATTCAAGTCTTGAACATATACTCATTGGAGCGGAGGAGAGAGAGATACATGAAAATATATACCTAATCTGCACACTGTCATAACAACATACTGGAGTGAGAGATATGGGAGAAAGTGTAAAATAAACCCAGTGAGGAGCAGGGGTGCGGTGGGGACAATACGGGAGCACTGTATTAACATCCGGGGTCCCAGACTATTCAACATCTTACCAGAAGATATCCGAAACACGGCTGGAACCAGTGTAGAAGCCTTCAAGAGGAAACTGGACAAGTATCTTCACCAGGTGCCAGATCAACCAGGCTGTGATGGATATGTGGGGCAGCGGGCCTCCAGCAGCAACAGCCTGGTTGACCAGGCAAGCACCAGACGAGCCTGGCCCATGGCCGGGCTCAGAGAGTAGATAAACTCTCGAAACTCTTCAAAGGTATATCAAAGGTATATCATTAGATACACTCCGCAAATTGGGTAATACCCAATTAAACTCTTCTAAAAGGAGTGAATTTTTCACTTATTTTGGCTTTCGAGGAGGATATGAGGTGCCTTGGTGATGGGGAGGGAGGGGGACTTAATCAGAAGAATTGGATCTGTCCTACCTTTTTTTCGAATCAAATCTAATGACAACCTTTACACCAGAACTTGTATGACCCCTACGAACTTTCCTATGAATATAAAAATAATCACAGATGTTGTACACCACAAGCAAGAGGTGTGTCAAACAGATTGGGGAAGGATATGGACTAAACTTACGTAGACGCTTGTTCAAGGTCTGATACACTGTTTTAAAGGCAAGCGGCATTTATTACACAGTGATAGTCATGCCGGGTGGTGGAATGCTTCCATTTCGAAGCCTAAAAGAGCTCTCATTGACCACGTGTCACTTAACACTTAGTCATTCAGATAAAATCTTCGGGAAATTATGATGGGAAAAACGACAAACCATTATTTAAGGGAATGCAGTTATTCCATTAGATAATGGAGAATAGACAGTTACTGGTTACTCTGCTGCTTAGACAGTGTAGTATTAATAGTATAATACTAATTGGAATTATAACAGTGATTTTTAACTGAGAAAGTAGATAAAAGTGAAAGGTACACTTACAATCAATCCACTACAGTCCACTCGTAAACCTCCACTTTGTCTTGTGATCTGCCCTCGGCCAAGGCCAGCTCTTGGTGTTCCCTCATATCCAAAGCTTGGCCACTTCTTTCTCTGTGGTCAGCTCTTGTCCTCCGCTGGTGGATGAGATCTCTCATACGCTTTCCACCACACAGCCCCTCGATCCACAGCAAAACATGAAAGCATTGTGTAGAAACACCTCCTCTTGAATGAAAGGGTTGGCGAAGCAATATCAGCAACATAACAATAGGGGTTAAATGCATGTTTTACAGATTTAATATTATACTTGCAGGGCCAAGATACACGCCTCCACTTCCTGGAGGCACACGTAAAGAGAGATGCATATCTCTCAGTTCGTGTGCCTAAAATAAGGTTAATTAAACCCAGTTTTAAATATTAACGTATTCTTAAATGTTAGCATACAGGTAGGTAAATGACAACTTTAGTGGCAAAGGTGCGAGTGATAGCTTTTAGAGCTAAAAAGCTAAGCCGGGAACACATCACGCCTAAACAAGGGTTGTGTTTACTAGGATACTGACTGAAGAATTAACACCGTAGATCGAATTTTCTAATTCCGTCACCTAGAGGTAAGGTAAGGTAGAGATTGAGGTTTCAGCTGACCCGTTTTCCTGGATTTCCCAGAATTCTATTGGAATCTGGTTTTCTCTCATGATCTACTTCATTCATTTGTAAAGTTAGTTTTAAATGAATTTTAAAACGGCCAAGAATGGAGTGGATAATCGCCAATGGCCTGACAGCCATTTGGGCTGTCATGTACTGTAATGACTTGTATCTAGGAAAATGCAATTATTTTGTGTTCGATTAGTCATTAATCTATTCAACAACTTAATGAGAAAGGTAAATGCAACTAAGGAATCGGAGACCAAACTAAATTTACCGATAGAGCTATCAGTGTCAAGAAATGATAATCATGTCTTTTGTGAAGTTCTAAAATCCCATGAGTTAGGTGGCTTGGGCAGGTTGTGTGTTAGGTGGGTGTCAGCTCTGTTCCGTTGTATCAAGGTCGTCAGCTTACAGGGGACACAGAGTTCATGCCATAACGGAGACTTAGAATTTTATATCGTAGAACATGTCACTTTAGAAACTAGCTAGTACCTTTCCCCAATTTAATAACAGGATGGGGTAGGTTGTTTAAAATACAGTGTATAGTACACTGAGGCCTGAATACACACTACCCACGTTGATTTTAAATAAAATATACACTGCATAGTTTAATCACCACGATGATAATGCGGCATTCTGTTTTGTTATTCTTTTTTTTTCATCTTGAATGTAATTTTTTTGTAGTTGTCATCCTGTAAGTGCTTATATAGACAGGATTGGAAAGTGAATTGACAAAGAAATTGGAAAGCACTTGCAGAGCATTGTTTTTGTAGTGGCCAAAAAGGGAGGCGAAGGTTGTTTAAGTGATATGTGGGGAAGGTTGGGCAAGTAGGCTATAAATAAAATAAAACATTGTAATATTTATACTAAATTTAAAAGTTTGCATGAATTAATATACTCATATTGTAAACAGGTGCTCTTTGAATGAGGGAAAATAACGTTTAGGATAGGGCCCAAATAAGGTATATTTGGTTTGTATATTACCCGGTCATAAGTATGTACAATGAGTTTAGATTAAACATTAAAGTATTCAGTGTTAGTACACATGCGAACTGTGGCCTTCAAGACCCACGTACAGTCGATAGGTCATAAATCTAAGAAACTAAGCAAATTTGGAGCTGTTGCTGGGAAGGAAGGTGGATGGGAAAGCAGCTTGGGCATGCTCCAGGTGTTTTGATGAACTACATCTGTCCTACCATTCATATGTACACCTGTGTGTACATGTATGTGTGTGTGTGTGTGTGTGTGTGTGTGTGTGTGTGTGTGTCTGTGTGTCTGTGTGGAGACATCTCATACTGGCTTACCCCTTCATTTTGTCACTGAAGGAAAATGGTGAAATTTTGATACATGTTAGTGCATTTTAGAAACCTGTTTGATATTTGGGTCATGCAGAGTTAATGTAATAGCGGAGGACGTGTGACCTTTTCATGACACCATGGTATTGACATGGGTGATAGCCACAGCTTTTTGTCTGGGACCAACCAGTCCCTTCAACTGGCTTACTGGTTCCACTATGTATTTTCCCTTTCCACTCTCAGATGTTTATCATCTAGTGAGTGTGCTTCACACGAAGAGCATACTGTATTTAATAATTATTATATGTTTTTATTTTGATGTTTTAATAGTGTTCTTTCGCTCTGGTATCATCACAGGTGCCTTAGGTGATTGATTAGGATTCTCTGGCTCTGCCCATTGTCCCTTCTCCCTAAACGGGGCAGATCACCAGTTACCTTCTCATGCTCTTACTACACTTATCCCTTGTATCTCACTGTTCCATCAGTGCTCAACAACATCAACCACTCTATCGATGCTGCTACTGCTAAAAGTAAGACACAGTTATTTGAACCGTTTTTAAACAGGGTGGATACATAGCACTGCTACACCAGCTCTTACTTAGCCACTAAGCGTCAGAAAGAATTTTACCTGTCGAAGAAATTGTCACCAACGTCACTCATTCATCTCCACCGCTGTACCTCTGAAAATTCGTCCCATCCATCACCGCTCAGTTGATTTTGATGTATTATTAACTTATATTTAATCTACATAACAACATTTATATACCTTATTTTAGCTTTACGTTTGTTTCTTAATATTTGTAATATTTGTTATTACTGCAATATTTCCTATATAATTTATGAAGTCTGGGGTTATGATCCCGATGCCCATTACTAGATATAATACTTTACTTGTGAATTAAAGTTTTGCATTTTCGTGGTATGATTATTATTGTATTTCTTTAAAATATATATTTTATATATCCCAAATCATGATTAAATTTCATCCTTCGACTCTTTTTTTTTTTCCAAACGTGACAGTCTTCGTGGATCAATAATTGGCGTTGACTTTTGCCTCTCGCCCGTGTTTTAACCCAGATACTGCACTGCGGTTAACATCTTTTTATTGAGTCGTCCGATAGTTTCACCATTCACATAATAAAGTTACACTTCGCTTCATCATTTTCTACTTTCACCTCAGCATTGTGTGATCTAGGGGCTCATTCCCCGTCTCCCAATGAACATTCAATGCATATTTTTGGACTTAACGTTTCCTTTTAACATAATAATAATAATAAAATAAAAATAATAATGAAGGTTTAAAATACGCTGTTTCAAAGATCAGTTTGACTACATCCTACTATACTTCCCGTCGCTTGCACAAGAATTTTGTCCATGGCTCCATGTACACGCCTCTCTGTGTTCAGTGGTTTCGCATCTGTCTCTTCATTGGGTTTGCTTCACTTAACTTATTCAGATATTTTGCAGATATCCGTCTCTCCAGAGATTTAAAAAAAAAACACTTTTACATTGTTTTAGGTTAATGTTTCTATTGCAAGATATATTTCATGTAATAAAAAGTTGTAATTATTGTAATTGTTGTTATTATTATTATTATTATTGTTGTTGTATTTAGACTGAAACTTATACATAACATATACGTATACGAATTAGCTATAATTCTAAGGTTCTTTGTGGAGAGAGAAGTTGGTAACGTAGATCTCTTCTCTAACGTGGAAAAGAGATGGACATGGAAACGTGAAGCTATTGATATTTCCTATCACTTGATCTAACTTTGCAGATTTGCGGTTGCTTGTTTAAGTGGTAAGGACTGATAGTGCACTCTATACTATACCTTCATTATATACGGGTGAGTAGTGTACACAAAGAAGCCATTTCTATCACTAATTCAGTTTCCAGGTATTGCCTTATTATATAGAATTCTTTGTATTAACTTTTTCTTTTTAAGATTTAAAATTACTCATGTACTACGTGTGTGTATATTAGATATGCCTAGTAGAAATTCCTAATGGTTTTTGCCCATTTTTACCCTTTGCATTTCCAAGCGATGTGCCGAGAAGGCCGTTTTACATTGACATTAAATTTACAGCAAAATTATATTTTCAGTGAGGGCATCTTCTGGATGATGCGATAAACTCTTTGGGAAAAAGGTCACAGTGCATTTTAATGATGCCTGTGTAATCCAGCGCGACTAACATTCACATAATTGCTTCGAACAACGCTAAGTTACTTAAAGAGGAACGCTGATGCACAATAAACTGATTAGAGGGGATGTAACCCAAAGAACAGGTACAGTAATTTTGTAAGTGCTTCAGCACTTACCAAATTACTGAACGGAGCCAAGCTACTCACCGTGACGCAACCAGATGCAACAACCTTTCCTTGACTTCTCTTGACCTCACCATCCCGACCAGCCCCTACTTCTTTTCCCCTCCACCGCCTCTTCCTCATCCTCCTCCACCTCCCTTCATCGCCGGCGCCGGCGTTCCATCCTCGTTATCGTTCTTTCACTACCACCTCCACCTTCACTTCCCTCTCAGCATCTTCGGTTTCCTCCTTTCCTTTACCATCCTGAGAAAGATAATATTGGTTTGCATTTTGGTATTTTAATAAACTTTATATAGGTCATTGTTAAGGAAACAATAAAGACTTGTCATTATAAAGTGTTACCTTTTTCATCACTGTCGGCAGTCCTAGCCATACATTTGGTTTGTCATCTTTGTACGTTTTGAGAGGTATGTACGCTATATAATAAAGACCAGATCTACACCCCATAATCTGAATTATTACTTTAAGGAAGCTTGTTATATACAAGTAAGGGATTATGTATGTGACAATAATACTGGTTAACATTTTTGTTAGACTTGAGGCTTATGGTGGACATCACGAGAGTTAGAACACTGTTGGTGAATATCAAGTGCTTCGTGCTCTGCTGGACTTACTTATATAAGAGCCCATTCGAGGCAGGTCTAACTTACACCCACACCCAATATTTAAGGCTACCCAATATTCCTGCCCCAGTGGCGTTACGTGGGAGTTTGTTCCACGTTCTTTTACCCACGCAGCCCGGCCTCAGGCCGGCTGCCAAGGTAAAAGAACTCTTAAAACTGGTCACAAGTATGATATGCATTTCTTCCACGCTCTCAAGTGCCTTCCTTTGGCTTCCCAGTCTTTCTGGTTGAACCATTTTTGTTTTCAATCATTCACGCTTGGTGCGTGTTTATGTGTGCACGTACCTTTGATATACCTTTGAAGAGTTTCGAGAGTATCTACTCTCTGAGCCCGGCCATGGGCCAGGCTCGTCGGTGCTTGCCTGGTCAACCAGGCTGTTGCTGCTGGAGGCCGCTGCCCCACATATCCATCACAGCCTGGTTGATCTGGCACCTGGTGAAGATATTTGTCCAGTTTCCTCTTGAAGGCTTCTACACTGGTTCCAGCCGTGTTTCGGATATCTTCTGGTAAGATGTTGAATAGTCTGGGACCCCGGATGTTAATACAGTGCTCCCGTATTGTCCCCACCGCACCCCTGCTCCTCACTGGATTTATTTTACACTTTCTCCCATATCTCTCACGTGGGTGCAGGCAGCGTGTCTCCTGCTTGTGACACGCGCGCACTGGGCGGCTCTGTGACCTCTGGCAAGGGGGCCAACGAAAAATTATTCTCCTCATGTAAGTTCTTAATTAAAATCTTAGCTGGGAATGAGGATATTTTTTATTGCTAATAGGTACAGTCTCTGGATTATTTCATGACCCCACAAAACTTGGCTAATTAAGTTCAATATACGAGCTCATTTTATGAGTACATTTTTCTAAAAAATATTCGAACTAGATTAAGGCAGTCATATTTTCTCCTTGTGCAAGGGCTGAGCGTTTACTGAGAAACAATATGCAGTCCAATCTCTGTAATTATTTGCAGTTATAAATTTGTTTTCGTTATTATTTGCCACTTACCTACCTACCTTGGTTAAATGTAAATCACTGTTGAATGTTAATACACTTCCATTTTAGAGAAATTCAAGTTCTCCGGTAGACTAATTTTCCCCAAGCTATAAAATGGCATTAAATTAAAATATACCTGAGACAATTTTTCTGATGTGAATATGCCAGGTGTCAAAGACATAATTCTGTTCCGAGGATAGAGGGAAAGGTCGAGTGTAATCAACTTTGTATGGCACTGAGAGTTCTGTGAGATGACACAAATGACAGCGGTTCTTGGCCATTATTGTTTATTGGTGGTTGTTAATCTACGTGTGGTACAAGACTCAGAAAGCATTATGCCATCTTGTAAGTTTATATTAGGTAGTAGGGTTTATCTTGTTTTGAGCTCAGCGTACACTATTATGATGTAACATCTCTACAGTGCCAGCCACTGTTAACTACCAGTTTACCAGCATTGGTACCGATGAAGTAGGTGAGGCCTAACTTTATTTACGCAATGCAGTTGTTTTAATCTTCCTATGATAATTAACACAATGAAAAATATACAAAGAAAAATAACTAGGTTAATCTGTTGTATCAAGAATCGTTTTAGCAAAGATAGATTGAAAACACTAAAAAACTGAACATGTTTAAAGACCTAGAGTTCGGAGTGATACGACTTAAGTATACAAATATGAAACTTAAACAAAGTGGATGGATGCAAATAAGTTACTAAAAATATCATACCAAGATAAAATTCAACAATATATTCAAAATCTAAAAAAAAAAAAAAAAAAAAAAAAAGTATAGGAAAGCTCGTAGAGCAACTATTAAACAGCATCACCAAAGTAAACACTATAAGGAGTTTTAGCACTAGGCTGTCCAAATGAAAGTGCATTTTTCTAGTGTAGTTGTAGCCTATATACATATATTGTAAGATTGTGTATTACGTGCAGTCTTCGATTAACAAAAATACGAGATTAAAATGGATTGAGCACGTGTATATGCAACGTTGAGCAGTGAGATAAGGCGAGAAGTTAACGGTTGAAGATATCTAGGCCAAGATAAGAGAAGACACATTTTGTACCTGTCAAGGCTTGTGGCTTAGTGATAACTTTTTTTCCTTATATCACACATACCACATTGTTAAGTATGGTTGACAAATAACCCATTATTCAGAGAGGAAACTTTAGACGATGCTTCAGTAAGTCCTGAGCTATTAATGATAAAGTCACGACCATATCAGTCGTGACTTGATAATGATCCACGACGGACTGAAACGTAGTTTAAAGTTTCTCATAATTTTAGGTTATTTATAAATTGTCACAACTATGATATTGTTTCTATTCTTTTTGGTGTTTTGGAAAAAAATATTTGTCGATTTTCTTTCGGTTAACAAAGATTTGTTTCTTTTACTGGGTAAAATTTGCAAATTGCCTTAAAGCGTCACGAAATTTTCTCTTATAGTGTAGAGATAGTGGTGACTAGGATTGGTTTAAGTTACCCATATATGTGGCAGGTTGACGTAGTAGCTTCAAGGGAGGAAATACAATATAAGTATGTAGAGAGAAGAATGAACACACTTTCGACACTATATCTTATAACGTAGCAGAATACGGAACTACAAAATTAATACGTACTTCAAATATGTGTGCGCAACATATATTTATGTTGTAACTACAGTTTCTGACATTTTATAAAAGTTTGCAGGATATGCTGCAATTAGATAATGGTTGTTTGTAAACTTTGTGATACCTGCAGACAAGGATATTGTAATGTTAGCTGAATTTTGAAACACCCAAGGATGGAGTTGATAAAACGAAGAACCAGGAAAAAACTTCCCACTAACCGGTAGATTAAGTGTTAATTAACAAGGGGTTAATAAGTAATCTACCAAGGGGTGAAGAGGTTCACTCGCACCCATAAGTAATAAGAGATGGTTAAGGGGTCTACCGAGGAGGGGAAGAGAAAGACTCACTTTCACCTCTTGGGTATGTCAGGTGGATTAAGTGAGCTACCAAGAGACATGAAAAGGGTCGTTTTATAAAGGTTAAGGTAATCCCAGGGCACAATACGGGGACCCTCGTCTCGTCCAGGCCTTCTGGTGGGCACCATAGACAGTCACACTTTTGAAATTCGCGTAGGCTAAACAGGAAAACCTCGAAGAAACTTGTAAAGTTGCACTAGAGTATGAAGTACAAATTAACCCTTAATGATGAATGTTAGTATGCATTTGGTAGTTTTCATGCTAGATATTAGATCTAATTTGAACGCGTTGCAATTTTTTTTAAATTTTATTATGCAATATGACGATCAAGAATTTTCAATGTAAAATATCGCTTGAGACTTGTTTTCTGCCTTATATAAAGGCGAAGTTGCCTGAGCGGAAGATATTGTTTGTATAAGCGCTTGAATATTTTCCTTTAACTTGTCTTTCACCAATGTAGGTTAACCCAACTCACTGCACGTCTGCCCACGTCTATTTTTCGTCTTGTCCTTAGTGCGTGTTTGCTCACTAAGATCTGGTGTGTTCTGTATGTGGGCATTTATAGTGTGGTTGTTGTGAGAGGCTGCTGAGCCACATTCCCAGAGAACTGGCCGGAAGTACCTGATAGTGTGTCGCGACCACGGGATTTAATGTAATTCAAAGCTGTGTGAAGGAGCCTAGAGCGACACTGCTGCCCTTCCCTCACCTCCACCTGCTATCTGATTATCATGTATCGATTTCTTTTGAATACTGTATAGTTCACATTTAGTTGTACTTACCTAGAGACGTATTTTCATTGGGGTTCTTTACTACCCCTTAACCGTAAGTCAGAACTCTTTTCCATTTTACTAAGGCAGCAGCATATTGCCGAGGTTACTAATTTTATTTTAAAATCGAATATCGTTTCTAGCCTCATTTTCCCTAACCTACTATCTACCACCATACATTCCCGAAATACCGCAACCCTTCCGCTACCAGCTCAGGTAGAAACATTGGGCGTGTTTCTTTACACCGGTTGTCTATGTTCACCCATCAGTAAAATGGGTACCTGGGTGTTAGTCGACTGGTGTGGGTCGCATCCTGGGACAAGGACCTAATTTGCCCGAAATGCTCTGCATAACAAGGGACTTTCTATATAGTAGTATGTCACTGATGTCAGCTATGGTCTGTATACCTTGTACATGTACTTGTAGTAAATAAAAATATCTCATGTTTTCTCTATCTCAATTTCTCGTCTTTCGGACCTTACTCACCCTTCACTCTCTCTCCCCTCCCCCTCCCTTAGCATCTCTCTCCCTCCCTCCCCTTCCCCCTTCCTTCCATCTCTGTCATAGCTCTCTATATCTTTCCCCTTTCCATCTCTCTCTCTCTCTCCCTGCCACAGCTCACTCCCCTAGCCGCACTCTGCGACCCCTCGTCACTATTTTAAAATGTTGATGGGAGTCTGTTTAAATAGCTGGCTTCCTTGTTCAGATTTAGACTATTACAGAGGTGGTGCCATAGAGTTGCTAGGAAGAGCGGGGAAGTAGGGGGAAGTGTGTGTGGTGGGTGGACTAAGTGTTGATAGGGAGAGTAGGAAGAGGTTTGGGTGAAACAGACGAGGGATGGTGGAGGTTAGCAGGAAGACGCCTCCGGTAGAGCCAGCGGTTGCTTAATATCTGAACGGGTCACAATATATGACTAAGACCCATGTCTCTAGAAACATTTCTTAACGAAGAAACAACTCCCACTATTATGATAAAGGAGGGGAGTAGCAGTTGTTATCTTTAACAAAAACTAGGTAATTGTATGATAACTACTTTATGTGAACAAAAGCCACCTATATTTCCGTCTTATTCCATCACCATGATGGGTTTCGTACGTGAGGTAGTGAAACCTGTCATCCTGAGTTGGCAGACTTCAGTAGGGCGATGGGAATATCGTCAAGCATTCCACAACAAAGGTTTCCTTCTAGCAGAGCTCGTAACACACACACACACACACACACACACACACACACACACACACGTATATACAAAAACGACTATTAATAAATGAACATAAAAATGGACGGAGCCTGGAACCTTAATGTAATAACAAGCCTCACGGTGCTACCGGTCAGCCACTGAGCTTACATAGAATATACCTTTGATATACCTTGGATGAATTCCGAGAGTTTTTCTAGTCCCGGAGTCCGGCCATGGGCCAGGCTCGTCTGCTTCTTGCCCGGTCAATCAGGCTGTTGCTGCTGGTGGCCCGCAGCCTCCACATATCCATCACATCCTGGTTGATCTGGCACCTACCTGGAGTCTACCTGGAGAGTATTCCGGGGATCAACGCCCCCGAGGCGCGGTCCATGACCAGGCCTCCTGGTGGATTAGGGCCTGATCGACGAGGCTGTTACTGCTGGCCTCACGTAGGCCAACGTACCAACCACAGCCTGGCTGATCTGGCACTGACTTTAGGTATCTGTCCAGCTCCTTCTTGAAGACAACCAGGGGTCTATTGGTAATTCCCCTTATGGCTGGTGGGAGGCTGTTGAACAGTCTTGGGCCCCGGACACTTATTGTGTTTTCTCTTAGTGTACTAATGGCGCCCCTACTTTTCACTGGGGGTACGTTGCATCGCCTGCCAAGTCTTTGCTTTCGTAGGGAGTGATTTCTGTGTACGGATTAGGGACCAGTCCCTCTAGGATTTTCCAGGTGTAGGTTATGATGTATCTCTCTCGCCTGCGCTCATATGAGTACAAGTCAAGTACTTTCAAGCGTTCCCAGTAGTTAAGGTGTTTGATGGAACTTATATGTGCAGTAAAGGTTCTCTGTACATTCTCTAGATCTGCAATTTCACCTGCCTTGAATGGAGATGTTAATGTACAGCAATATTCCAGCCTAGAGAGAACAAGTAATTTAAAAAGGATCATCATTGGCTTGGCATCTTTTGTCTTGAATGTTCTCATTATCCATCTTATCAGTTTCCTGGCAGATGTGATAGTGGCACTGTTGTGATCCTTGAAGGTGAGATCCTCAGACATTACCACTCCCAGGTCCTTCACATTACTTTTCCGCTCTATTGTGTGATTAGAGTTTGTAGTATACTCAGCCCTAGCTATTATTTCCTCCAGTTTTCCATAACGGAGTAGTTGGAATTTGTCTTCATTGAACATTATATTGTTCTCCGTTGCCCATTGGAAAACTTGATTTAATATCTTTTTGGAGATTTGCCGTGTCCTCAATGGATGACACTCATGCAGATCCTAGTATCGTCTGAAAGGATGATACGGTGCTATGGTTTACAACTCTGTCTATGTCTGATATGAGGATGGGGAACAGGTTAGGGGCGAGTACTGTGCCTTGTGGAACAGAGCTCTTCATTATGGCACCCGGTGAAGATATTTGTGCAGTTTCCTCTTGAAGACTTCTACACTTCTCTCAGCAGTGTTTCTGATATCTTCTGGTAAGATGTTGAATAATCTCTGTGGAGAAAGAGCTTAGATCTAGGTGAAATTCCAGAGGCCTTAAAGAGTGCAGACATAGCTCCTTTGCATAAGGGAGGTAGTAGAGCACTAGCTAAAAATTACAGACCAGTAGCCCTCACTTCTCACATCATAAAAATCTTTGAAAGAGTGATGAGACGGCAGATTACAAAGTTCATGGACCAGCACAACCAACATAACCCGAACCAGCATGGCTTTAGAGCGGGTCGATCATGCCTGTCACAGCTGCTGAACCATTATGACAGAATTACGGAGGCATTGGAGGACGACCAAAACGCAGATGTAATTTACACAGATTTTGCAAAGGCGTTTGACAAATGCGATCATGGAGTGATAGCGCACAAAATGAGGGCCATAGGCATTACGGGGAAGGTAGGCAGATGGATTTTTGAGTTCCTAACAGAAAGAACACAAAAAGTAGTAGTGAACAGGGCAAGATCCAGCATCAGCGAGGTCAAAAGCTCAGTGCCCCAAGGCACTGTCCTGGCACCTCTGCTGTTTCTCATCCTCATAGCAGACATAGATAAAAACACCCAGCACACTTTTGTATCATCATTTGCAGATGACACTAAAATAAGCATGAAAGTCACTACGGTAGAGGACACTGAAAAATTACAGGAGGACATAAGCAGGGTCTTCCAATGGGCAGTGGAGAACAACATGACGTTCAATGGTGATAAGTTTCAGCTGCTTAGGTATGGAAAAATGAAGAACTCAAAAGGAACACTATATACAAAACGCAAGAGGGTCACCACATAGAACGAAAGGAACACGTAAAGGACTTGGGAATAATTATGTCTGCTGATCTGTCGTTTAAAGACCATAACAAGACAAAGATCACAACAGCCAGGAAGATGACGGGGTGGGTATTGAGAACTTTCAAAACAAGGGAAATAATGCCGATGGTGACACTATTCAAATCGCTAGTGCTCCCTCACTTAGAATACTGCTCAGTGCTGACGGCCCCGTTCAGGGCAGGAGAAATAGCAGAGCTGGAACAAATCCAGAGATCGTTTACGGCTCACATTGAGCCATTGAAACATCTAAATTATTGGGAACGCCTTCAAGTCTTGAACATGTACTCATTGGAGCGGAGAGAGAGAGATACATGATAATATATACATGGAAAGTACTTGAGGGCCTGGTCCCAAATCTGCACACTGCCATAACAACATACTGGAGTGAGAGATATGGAAGAAAGTGTAAAATAAACCCAGTGAGGAGCAGGGGTGCGGTGGGGACAATACGGGAGCACTGTATTAACATCCGGGGTCCCAGACTATTCAACATCTTACCAGAAGATATCCGAAACACGGCTGGAACCAGTGTAGAAGCCTTCAAGAGGAAACTGGACAAATATCTTCACCAGGTGCCAGATCAACCAGGCTGTGATGGATATGTGGGGCAGCGGGCCTCCAGCAGCAACAGCCTGGTTGACCAGGCAAGCACCAGACGAGCCTGGCCCATGGCCGGGCTCAGAGAGTAGATACTCTCGAAACTCTTCAAAGGTATATCAAAGGTAAGGTATATCACTGCTTTTTCACTGGGTTTATCTTGCACTTCCTCCCATATCTCTTGCTCCAGTCTTGCACGTCTTCCTTCACTTGTATTGTCAGTGGTGCAATACTTGTGTAGTATATAAATGTGCCAATACCATTGTGCACACCATTCCTTTGTACTTGAAGCTAGTCACGTGACCATGGTTGAACGGCCGCCCAAGCCGTCGGCCCAGCAAGCCTCCCTCAGTTACATCCCGACCTAGGCGGCAGGCAGACTGTGTGATAGACTGGGCTCAGGCTTTGCTATTACAATATACTACCATAACAGCTTATTCGTTGGTATTCTTTGCTACCTACACTCTTCTTATTAATCCCGCAACAGCATGTCTACCCTAAATCATGTCTTTCTATAAAGTAGCTTATACATGTCAATTAAAGTTGCTTTGTGTTTTTTCCGCCCAATCTGCCTCCTCCTCCTCCTCTCTTCCCTTCTTCCCTCTCTCTCCTTCCCATCACTCATACCAGGGAAATCAAATTCTGGGTGGTGTAATATGTATTGCCAACTAGACCATCAGGGTGAGGGGAGCGAGGGGTGTGGAGGGTGTCGTAACTACTGTTTCCCCTCTTTTATGGTCGTTGCTGCTCTTCTCCACCTTCGTACGCACTTGCATCCAAACTGAAAGAAATTAAAAATACGTTTTCTCGTGAAAAGGCAAAAGCAAAAATCATTTGTAGTACACAACCCACACATAGGAGAGAGAAGCTTATGACGACGTTTCGGTCCTACTTGGACTATTTAAAACCATTTACAAGTGACTTATAAGTGGTCAAAGTCGGGGCGAAACGTCTTCATAAGTTTCTCTCTCCTATGTGCGGGTTATTTGTGTGTTGTTGCAGTCACGGTATTGTGTCTTTTTGTTCTTCATCAGTTCTAGTATTACGCCGTTGCTTGCAGATAATACTTTCGATGATGATAGAACAATGAATAAAATTCCGAAGATACGGTATGTGTGTTCAGTGAGCTGCTTGAATCTTTACTGATGGACTAAATGACAACATCTGACAAGATTCAAAGTCCACTTGACTTTAATAATTCAGCAGGTAGACTCCAGGTAGCATGCCCATGCACTCTGACTGAGGCCCAATCTCATGGAAATATTTTGAAAAAATGCTGACAAAAATATCATAGAATTGAAATATCTTATTGGGACAGTTTAGACTGATAAGTCATCTCACAAGTTCTAAAACCAGTGATGTAGCCTCACTCCACAAAGGTGTCTGCGACAACTATAAACTTATAGCACTTCAAATTTTTTGAGAGACTTGTCATGCTATGTATTGAATTTGTTCCCACAATATCTTCATCCAGTTTTCCGTTTTTCAACCACTCTGGATTAGAAGAAGAATTAGCGAGACTCACGTACTGATATTGGCGTGATGGCGAGGAGTTGGAAGCTGTGGTTGAGAGGAAATATGTGTAGCAAGATGTGACGCTACTATAGGACAGATAATGGAGTGTTGTGGTGGGGAAATAAGGGTGGGGATGCAGAAGGGGAGAAGGAACGATGAGGCTGCAATGTTTTTTTTTCTAGTTGAAGACTGGTATGATAGAACCTACCTACCAGGTAGGTAGGTACCAGGAGGTGTATGTGTATGTAAGTGTGGGAGGGCGAATAGCGGCGTAGAGATGCAGTGGGGAAGGAGGGGTAGGGGTGGCATTACTGTTGAGGGGTTAGGGTGCTGCAGTTGGAAAGGAGGGGATGGAAACACTGAGAGTGGTGGGGGAGAACTTAAGAGTCAGTCACAGTGCTCTGTGTGTGATTCAACGCTACAAACATAGTTGTTGTTATGGTAAACAGAAGCAGGAGGGAAGGGGAGCAACACCTGGTTCTTGTGAGGTGCACGTGTTGCTCACCTAATTATTATATTTACGGGAATGCACTAAAGACTTTAAGGGTCGTATAGTGCTTGTTGAAGGAGAGGTAATCAGGTTTTAATCAAAGGATAAGATAGCTCCAATTCCTTGGATCAAGGGATCTTCACCAACATCAAGTCATCCCTTATAAAGGTTGGGAGAGGTAATGAGGTGGAAGTATTTAGAGAAAGCTTGGTGTGGCATCTGTAAGGGACGTGTAGTGATTTAACATTGTGGATTATTAGCTTCACATGGCACATATCCACTAATGGATGCACGGAAAAGTGCTCATAAATAAGTATTACAAGTTTTTCACTATTACAGTAGCTTTATGGGGGTGGGAGGGAACTAAAGTGAACAAATATCGTCAAACATCAGAAGAAAGTAAGAAAACAGTAATTAAAAAAAATAAATAAAAGCTTGCTTAATTAGTTAGGATTATTCAAAACCAATACAAATATTAATTTTGTAACTTTCACATTTACGTAGTAATATAAAAAATAAATGTGTTATCGGGTTTTTCTGGCACAACAGATCGCTGCTTTATAAACCAAGCCCGCAAATTCTGGCTAAAAATGCACATGTACGCCAAAAAACTACTACATTTGTTAAGTTAATATTTTTTGTTAGAGAGTATACCTTTGATAAACCTCTGAAGGGTTTTGAGAGTTTTCCTACTCCCACAGCCTGGCCCTGGGATGGTTGTGACACTTCTGTAGTGTTTTGTAATGGATGTTAGAGCGTGGTGTAAGCTGCTACACCCATACTACACTGGTACTGCCAAACTGAACACTCTTAGGCTTACTACTAATGGCGGTTTTTATTAGTATGGTGGCAGGGGAGCACGACCGACAGCCGGCGCCATATGTGGTGAGGGTGAGGGAAGACGGGCGGGAAGAGAGTACAGGGGATGAATGATGAAGGGAAGGGATGGAAATACGGACAGGAGAAGGAAGGTGTGGAGGATGAGGTAGGGGAGGAAGTCACCTAAAAGGTTATCTGGAGCCGCTTCCGGAGGACATCGCCCCCATGGCCCGGTCCCAGACCAGGCCTCCTAGTTGCTGGCCTGATCGATCAACCTGTTAGTGCCCGTAGTTCAACATATGCGCCACAGTCCGGCTGATCAGGAACTGTTTTGAGGAATTTGTCGAGTTCTCTCTTGAAAACAGCTAGGCGTTTGTTGGTAATCTCATGAATGAAGGGAGGGTGTTGAAGAGCCGTGGTTCCTTTACACTTGTTGAGTTCTCTCATTGTACTCATTGCCCTTCTGCTTTTCATTGGAAGTATCCTGCATTGTCTGCCAAACCACTTGTTCATAACTAGTAAGTACCTCCCGTAGCCCAGTGTGTGGCGATGACTCATTGTTGACGACCTGATCGATCAGGCTGGTGGTAAGTGACGTAATAATGTCAGCCTTCCTGAACAGGAAATAACCTACCTGGTATTTATCATATTCCTACTTGGAGATAGATAAAGTCTGTGAATTACATGTATTTTGGAAAAAGTGTTAAAAAAGACAGGGCTTGTTATTCATATTGATCTATCTTTTAATGTACTTATTGCATCTGTTTTTCATTGGTGGAATGATTTACTCACGTAATCGTAAAGGATTACTTCAGCGTATATATGTGAAGTCAGTCCCTCTAGTAGTCATGATGTAGACTTGGTAAAGATTAGTTTGAAAACTAAATTGATATCTTCTGCGCTAAACTACACTTGATATAAAGAAATCGTATTACTTTAAACATAGTTATCTGAAGCAGGCATGTCTTGATTAGTAAGTTCCTCGGTGAAAATATATAAAGAGCCAAAATACACAGCCGAATTCTGATGTGAAAAAACATGACGACGCCTGTTGTGGCAGGCATGACGAGTTTTTTTTTTCTTTTGAGGCCTAGTGGTTATGATCGTAGCTGTGACAGGTTTAGGATATTTTTTTTCCATTTCTGTAGCCTGGGTGTGGTCGGATTTCCCCTGATTAACATCATGTCTATCACGTTTTTATCACTTGCATCCCACAGGTTCTCATAGATCTTAAAATCTATTTGGTCAGATGCCTCTTATATCAACTTGTTTTACTTGTATTCCACTTGAAGAATTCTACTTTTGTACTGGTAATATTTTTTTTTATCTGCTGGTAGAAGGATGAAGCGTCGTCTACCACGAATGATGTTGACAGTGTTCACTGAGTGCACACGATAAATAGTGTTCTCTGAGTGCACACGATATACTTTCAAGAGTGCTTGAAGCCGAATTTTTAACGGACCACCATAGCAGAAACTGAAGAAAATTGTGTTCTAGACACAGTCCAGCTGCTTTTCTTCTAAGCATTAATCCAGCATAACCAAGGACGCCAAACATTGTGCTTTTTTCCATCTGGGGTCATTCTGTCCTCTCATCCAGGTGACCAACAACAGCCTACTAACACATGAGAAGACAATGACGTGAGACGACTAATGGTAATTTCAAATACACTAATGTTGCATCTTTTCATAGTGTCTCACCAGTTTAATAAAGGGTTGCCCCAGCTGGTGAACAGGGACAACAGTTGAAATTAATACTTTCAATTAGTCTCTTATTGCCCTTGATTCGAAATCGTGTCCATTAGGTTGAGTCAAATGTGTAGCCACATTATACATTAAAATTTACAAAATTAATGGTGATATCATTTAACTTTGCACTTACAAGGCCTTACCAATCATACTATGACTAAAAATCTTGAAAGTGGCATATCATACATTCATTTTCAAGTTTTTTTTATACTTATGTTTCAAGTTAGACAATGTAATTAATTTTTTTGGAGATAGTTTTACGAGGAAGGGGAAAGGTAGTGGGGCTACGGCGAGACTGTTAGGTGGGGGTGATCGATTGTGAGGGCTTAACATGCACCCATTTTCTATGATCCCGCCTCTAAATAAAGCTGTACTCACTTGGTTGAAGTCGTCTAGAGGTTTTCGCAGGTGTGCGTATTCGTGCGAATGAAATCAGACACAGGGTGGTTGAAAACTGGAATTAGTTGAATGTTTAAGTGATATAAATACTGTTGTGGATTTGGGGGGATCAGAGCCTCTGCGGTCGGTTCCAGACCAGCCCTGGTCAATTATGCTGTCTGTGCTAGCAGCACAGTCGGCTGATCAAACGTTGACTCGAGGAATGTATAAGCTGCTCTCTTGAACAGAGCTACGTGTCTGTTGGTAATTTCTGTTATATATGGAGTAATTTCAGTGCGCAAATTTTAGTCCTAGTATTTTTAAAGTATAAATTATGATGTATCTTTTTTCACCTGTTTTCCATATGAGAGACTTTCGGCATTACCAATAATCTTGATGGTGGAGGCGAATTTAATGCACAGATGCAAGAGTATTACCGATCAAAACAGTTTAGGAGGCGGGGCTAGGAACTGACTCAGCTTTGCCCTTCCCTTTCCCCTGAAGCACAACTAGGAAATTTTGCCGGAACGAAGATATGGGCTATGCAACCAGCGGCCCACTAGCACCAATAACTTGGTTCGCCAGGCAGTCATCGGGGAAGCCTGACCTTAGACCGGGGTGCAGGGGTAGAAGAGCCCTTAAAACCGGTCGCAGGTAAAGCACAGGTAGACAGACATATATGACTATCATGAGAGAATAGGCAGACATACATGCCAGTGGACAAGATATTACACAGTGACAATGACAAAGGTAAAATAGCGTAGAAGAAAGTTGAAAATACATTTGTGTATTGTATCGTTGGCACAGTTGTCAAGCTGCCTGGAACTGTCACTTTTCTTGTGAAAATTCTTAAATATTGTTTGGAAATATGGAGTAAAAAATGTTGCAGAATTTAGGTTGGCGGGTTATCATTTTTTCTCTCTTTTACTTGATCATACAGGATTGTAAATAAAATTTTGAACAGGAAAATGTATTATATGTCAGAGGAAGCTGAAGTAAAAGGGAAGTCATGTCAACTATGAAATTGCTGTTGTAGTTTTAGTGTCTTAGGAATGTTTTTTTCTGAAGATATTCAGTATGGTTGGATAATTGCCACATTGGTGGGAAGGTTAGTGTATACATGTGTGTGTGTTGTTGGGACATGTTGGATAGGCTCATTATATATGTACCTAAAAACTGCCTGAATATACTCTGGACAGACAGATAACATAATATAGAAGTTATAAAACGCTAGATTTGACCTTCGCGAATAATGGCGAAGTAATCAGAAATAACGATTCTATATCTAGTATACTTTTAATCACAGCTCATTGAAGTACAAACAAGCATAAATTTATATGCCGCAACGCAAAGTAATATCCAATTTGAGGTGATGTTTGGTCAATTTAGCTTCAACAGTCAGATAACTAACTTGAATAAAATAAACAAGAACCTAGTCAAGATTCCCAGGAAAACCGGCCTGAGCGTAGTAGAAAACAGTCAAGAAAGAGGTGAATAAAGATGTGTACAGTCTGAATATATCCTGTTGAGAAAGAGTAAAAAGACATCAGACATAGAAAACACACTAGAATTCACAGAAAAACCAAAGGTTGTTGATCTGCTCTAGCACAAATGTCACAACAAGGGAAAGAAAACGTACATAAAACATCGAAGAGGAACCTCTGTAACCTTTCAGTAGGTTCACCAACCTTTTAAGAGGGTTCCAGGGGAACCACACCTCCATACAGATTGTTATTATTATAACTGTTATTGCTGTTATTATTAGTTATAATAATAATTATTATTATTATTTTATTGTTAATTGTAGTAGTAGTAATATTATTTATTATTATTATTTAACCCGTAGGAGTCATACAGCTCATGGGAAATGGGAGGTGATCAAATGCAGTTCAAGGATGTAGTGAGTAGCTCAGCTGCCTTGGATGAAGAGGCCTTTCCCAACATCACTGCACTCCCCATTCCTCGATGCAAAGCCTCTGCAGTGTCTAGCTGTGCAGCTTGCATGGGAACTTTTTCACTTGATACCACACATTTTCTATTTGAGGTCTTGCCATTGTGATGGTCATTGAAATGCAACGGAGAGACAAGAAAAAAATTTCTCTACGTTTTACTTGACTAATTAATTTATATTGTATAATTCTTCGAAGAATAAATTGAAATCATAAATGAGTGAGAAAAAAGGCAGAGAAGGCCATAAGATGGAATGGGGCGAGGGAGAATAAGCAGTAGTAGTTTTAGTAGTAGTAGTAGAAGCGTAGCAGTGGTGGTAGTAGAAATGAAGAAGAAGCATCAGTAATGATAATGGTAAAAGGTCGCATAAAATCAGCTTATTTTATCGCTCATCAGAATACACAGATTTCAATGCAATAGAAAATTTGTGGTGTAATCTGAAATAAAAACAGTGCAGAACAGCAGACTGCACAACTTGTAGGAGTTGGATATTTTCTGTATGTAAGAGCTAGATATTTTCTGCTCTCTTTATATGTTGAAGAACTTATTTGGATTACAAAAAAAGTCTTTTCTATGTTGTAAAAGCCAATGGAGACCTCATAAGTACTGATTTCCGTAGTATACATAAGTAAGAGCAGTATATTTAATATTTTTGGCAGATTCGCTATTGAGACATACAGTACTGATAGTCGTACAGGTATTAACTCTTTATGTCTTTGTTTGGAAAGATGCCTCATTTTTTAAACTTTTACCATAAATAAACTTGAAGATTCGTGACTTTTTTGTGTATTGGCATTTTCTCAGGGATGAATGAAGGGTGTTTGTATGAGGATACAACATGAGCGCTGGTGTTGTGGTCACGGTATAGAAGGGAGTGTTGTGGGGTGTGTAGCAGGACACGCAACGCTGGCATTGTTGGTGTAGTGGCCACAGTGCAGAGGGGAGTGAGGTGGTGGGGTTTATCCGCGGTGTAAGGTAACATTTGTAACGTAATTCATGATAAGGGGGAGGCAGGGTTGGGAGGGCGTAAGTCGACCGAGGTGAGTAGACAAAAATAAGTGGGCGGTGTAAAGTTAAAGAAAATATAATTGTTTGGAAACTGCCAAGATTTGCAAGAATTCAGCGTGTTACGCAGGTTAAAGTTAGGGTGCGGCACAAACTGTGATTTATGATATTCTCATCTGCAGAGGCTTGTTTCAGTCTTCCCTAACTTTGTACTGTTCATCTTCTAAATGTGTTTCCTCTGGTTGTGATATTTCATTTTAGAGTTATATTCTCGCTTTTGGTTCATCTTTTATTTCTTTTTCTCCATTTTCTTTAATCTTATTTGTTTTTGACTTTACTTTTATTAGGTTGCCTTTTATTCTTTCAATGCCTTCACGGTTTTTAACTATCTCTGTTTTCTTTGTTCATTTCCCACGCTGCATATATTATTCATAAGCTTTCTGAGGAAGTCATTTTATTCTTGTGGAACATAGTTATCAGTTTACATTTATAATGCCTTAAAATCCTAAATATGTACTCACTTGAGCGGAAGAGAGAGAGAGAGAGAGAGAGAGAGAGAGAGAGAGAGAGAGAGAGAGAGAGAGAGAGAGAGAGAGATAAGATAATACATACCTGGAAAGTACTAGAGGGTCTTGTCCCAAATCAACACACACTGCCATAAGAACATACTGGAGTGAGATATATAGTAAGAAGTGCAAAATAAACCCAGTGGAAACCAAGGGTGCAGTGGGCACAATAAGGGAACACTGTATCAACATCAGGGGCCGTAGACTATTCAACATCTTACCAGAACATATCAGAAACTGCTGGGACAAGTGTAGAAGTCTTTAAGAGGAAACTGCATAAGTATCTTCAGCAGGTGCCAGCTCAACCAGGATGTGATAGATATGTGGGTCAGCGGGCCACCAGCAGCAACAGCCTGACTGACCAGGCAAGCACCAGACAAGCCTGGCCCAAGGCCGAGCTCTGGGAGTAGAGAAACTCGGAAATCATCAGATATATAGCCCATACGTATTTGTTTATCTGACTTACCCCGGTGGTAGTCTCCATCCCTGAGGCCATTGCTATTAATTAATCTCAGCACAATATGTATGGACATTTTGCCTTCGTATTTAACAATTTTATGTCTTAAGTTTTCAAAAAATCGTTGCAAGCATTGCACTTTTGTACAAGGGTTATTCTTAGTTAATAATAACATTTGTTATATGATTTATTTTTAAAGTGATTGTGTGAGTGGAGGAGGTGGTGGGGGATGTGAAAGAAGGAACAATAAGGATTCAGGGTAATGTGGTAGTGAAGGATTTTCGTGGAGGATATCCTGGAACGGTCGCGGGACACGAAATGGAAAAAAATCTTACATGAAGTTCACAGAATCTTTTTGTGGCGAATGTTTATCATTAACTCTTGTGTGCTGTGTATTTTTAACTTCAACCGTCTCCCTCTCCTTCACCATCTCTCTCCACCTTCATCCCTCTCTTCCATCTTCACTGTACCTCTCCTCCGCCTTAATCCCTTTTCTCCACCTTCATCTCTCCATTTCCTCCTTTACCATCCCTCTCCCACACCACCATAATCCCTGTCTCTCCTTCATCGTCTCTCTCTCTCTCTCTCTCTCTCTCTCTCTCTCTCTCTCTCTCTCTCTCTCTCTCTCTTCCTTCATCCCATTCTTTCTCCTTCACCATTCCGCTCTCTTTCACCAAGTCTCGTCCTCTACTCCACAACTTTAACATAAAATTACTGATCCATCCTCCACTAGTATCACACAGCACGAGGACTGGAAGGCAAGGCATGCTGGCTTCATGTCTTGCGTATAGTATCGTTAGCAAGTAAGGCAAGTACTGTTTCAACCTTGGACTCCATTTTTGAAGATCCCTTCAAGACTAACAACTTGATGGATCGACGGCTGAGCATCTAGCTGGTCACTTGATATCTTAGAATGTTTATGTTGGCAACGCAAAGACCCTTTACCTTCTCCACTCTAGTGTGTACTGTTTGCAAATATTTGTTTGTTCCTCATTCCTGTGGTTGCCTGTTATCCGCACGTGGGGTTATTTTCTTTCACATTAATTTATGTCGCATTCAACCATCCATGGAGGTAATTCTGAAATATTTAGGTGTGAAACGGAAGCCTGTTGTATTTTTTTTTCACTCAGGCAGAATTGTTGGTCTTTTCTTTCATTGTTATGAACTTCTGTTTCCATTCAGCTCATACTTGTCCTTACCTCTCTGTGTGTGTGTCCTGTAATACTGAATTCATAAATGACATCCTTGGACCTGGACCATACCAGAATTTTAAACAAAAAAAATAGCTAATGTGTGTGTGATAAAGTAAGAGAGAGAGAGAGAGAGAGAGAGAGAGAGAGAGAGAGAGAGAGAGAGAGAGAGAGAGAATGATTCATGATAATATGTACGTGGAAAGTACTTGGGAGCCTGTTCAAATATCCACACTGTGCCATAGCATTATACTGGAGTAATAGATATGGAAGAAAATGTACAATAAACCCAGTAAAAAGCAGGAGCACCGTGGCCACAATAAGAGACTATTGTATCAGCGTCGTGGTCCGAAACTAATTAACATCTTACCAATATATATAACGTGCTGTTGGAGTGTGAGCAAAGTAACATTTATGAAGGGATTCAGGAAACCGGCAGGCCGGACTTGAGTTCTGGAGATGGGAAGACAGTGCCGGCACTCTGAAGGAGGGGTGTTAATGTTGCAGTTTTATAACTGTAGTGTAAAGCACCCTTCTGGCAAGACAGTGATGGAGTGAATGATGATGAAAGTTTTTCTTTTTCGGGCCACCCTGCCTTGGTGGGAATCGGCCGATGTGTTAATAAAAATAAAAAAAAAAATATATATATATATATATATATATATATATATATATATATATATATATATATATGTACTGCTGGGACAGGTATAGAAGACTTCTAGAGAGGAAACTGAACAAGTACCTCAACCAGGTACCGGATCAACCAGGCTGTGATGGATGTGTGCCAGCGGGCCATCAGCAGGAACAGCCTGGTTCACCGGACAAGTCTGGCCCAGGGCCGGGCTCCGTGGATAGGAAAACTCTCGAAACTTCGAAGGTAAGGGTAGAGTAACTGAAGTTGTCGGGACGAGTAGGTCTATATGAAGAAAAAGTGGCATAGGTACACAGAACTGCCTTTACCATCACCTGCTGTGGTAGAACTACAAAATAATTTTTTGCCGATACAGAGGTACTCAGTTTTATTCGGATACCGATACCATCAAAGTTAACCAATGACCACCGATACCAATACTTGACACACCTCTAATATCAGCCACTGTCGAAAACAAAAGTGAAGTCCACTGATTAGATAATAAAATACAAAACACTGCCCAGAAAACTTAAAAATCTGGCACAGATTTTAAGTGGAAAATACGGGACAGTATGGTATCTGAAACAGTACCTAAAGTACCGTAGATCAACACGCTCTCGTGGGGGTTTATTTTCAAGTGTGGATTTAGAGCTACTCTCTACTGTTATCTCTGTATGACCCTTGTGGGTTTCGCGCTTAGTTATGATTATAATAATGATCAACTGTTATCCAGGTGTAAATTATGATAAGTTCCTGAAGCAAGTTCGTAGTTACTTGTAGAGGTTTCGGGGGTCATCGCCTTCCTCGTACCAGACCTCCCGCTTGCTGACCTCATCAACTATTGTTGCTATCAGCAGACACCTATCTACCTGGTTACCTGAAGATGGCATCTTACATCTTTGCATCTTTGAAGAGTTTCGAGAGTTTATCTACTCAGAGAGTAGATAAACTCTCGAAACTCTTCAAAGATGCAAAGCTGTAAGATGCCATCTTCAGGTAACCAGGTAATAAAATTTAAAGGAATTTTAGCGTTAATTTAGGTCATTACCAAAGTTGTAAAGTGTGACGCTTGTAGTTATTGCAGACAATTATTAGGAACAGTATGATTGATCATTTGTTGTCAGACAAACACAACTTATTAAAGGGAAGCAAGGAAGAAATTCTGGAAATATTCTGGCATTTTGAAAGTATAATTCACACGCACTTGTTCAGCACAGTGCGAGGCAGGGGAGGAGTAACTGTGTCAAGCACATGTTACTTGTTCAGCACTGTGAGAAGTAGCAGCGGGTGGGGTTACTGTGTCAAGCAAATGTTACTTGTTCAGCACTGTGAGAGGCGGGGGTGAGTGGGGAAGGGGTTAAGTTACTATGTCACGCAAATGTTACTTGTTCAGCACTGTGAGAGGTGGGGGTGAGTGAGGGATGGGTTGTCTTGTCACGCAAATGTTACTTGCTCAGCACTGTGAGAGGCGGGCGTGGGGTGAAGGCAGGTGATACTGCGTCAGGCATCACGCTAATCAATATTCCTACTCTTGAAGGCCACCTGAAGGTTACCCTAAGACTATTCCGGGGTTCACCAGGCTGTTGGTGCAAGCCGCAATCAGTCCAGCATAAGCACTACAGCCAGGCTGACCAAGAACTAACTTGAGAATCTCCAGTTCTCTCCTTGAAGACGTCTGGGGGTCTGCGGCTAATTCCCCTTATGTATGATTTGAGGGAGTTGAAAAATCTTTCTCTTTACACTTGTCAAATTATCTTTTAGTGTATTCATTGCACCTCTACTTTTCATTGATGTATCTTGCACCGTCTAGAAGTAATTTCAGTCTCTTTATATCATAGCGTCCATAGTTGCTAGGCTCTTGGTTCTGTTAGTTAGTTTGTTAGGGTTAAGGTAGTTTATTAGGTTCTGTTCAGGTTTAAGGCATTAACCCATAAATTGGTTGGGTGATCAGGCCAGCACCAGAAAAGTAAGACGCATGAAACGATTAGATATCTTTATTCTGCTTAGGAATAAAAATCCTAGAAGCCTACCGTATATGCTAAACATTTCGGAATAAAGATACCTAACTGTTGCACATGTGTCTTGTTTGTCAACGTGTTAGTATTGTATACCATTATTATATAAGCATCAGAAGAGCCTGGCCCCAGGCCGGGCGAGAGTAGGTTTGTCCTGGGTCATTGTCAAGTTGATCTATGACGGTTCGAAACTTCGTCTAATTTTCATTTCTTATGTGTGGGTTAGTTTTGAATTGTTCCAGTAACAGTATTTTAATACTTGTTCTTTAAGGTGTTTTTTAGAATAGCTATTTTTTTTAATAGCGATTAAAATAAACTGTTTATACACTGAGATAATACACCGCTCGGTGTATATATAATGGGACTTACGCCATTCCGTGTATGTAAACTGAGACATACGCCTCTCGGTGTATATACGAACAAATGCGCCCTGTACTCTCTGTCGGCCAGGATGTCTCATGCGTTTTAATTATATATTCTTTGTGCTGTTATCATTGACGTCTCTACCACTTTGTGTTAGTTTTTTCTACGCCCTATAAGGTGCTCATGCCCCGGTGGGGCCATGCTGGTAATGCTCTTGCACTCCTAATTGGGTAAGTAATATTCATTATGCAAATATTGTTGCATTATAGCCCACCTCAGAATAATGCCAATAATGCAACTCTTTTCATTTATTTCTTGAAGTCAGTAAGGATGTTTGGCCTCAAGCTGTATGCGGGTGCGAAGGAACCCTCGAAATTGTTCACATGTTACATTTAATCACTGAAATAGCCGAGTGTACATATAACGGGAAGTATAACTTTAGTCATGCTTGTCATTATGTCATATTCGTCACTATGTGATAAAAAGTCCTCTTTTAAAACTCATCCAAAGCTGTCAGGCCACTTAACCTTTCTTACCCCCTCTCTTCCCGTCTACTCACAACCCTTTTCACTGTTCTATCTTACCCCAGAACTTCTCCCCATTCTTGCCATTCCTCTTGTTGCCTAATAAATTCATAATTTCAGAAATCGACTTTTCTCTTGTGAATATCAAGCGTATGAGGGAAAAAAATACCGAAGCTAAAATAAATATATTATTTTATTTTTAGTGTAGAAAGGTAAAAAGAACAATTATCAAGCATAATATTGTATTTAGTTTATATTAAAACGTTAATGTTCTTGATAAAACGGTCATAGATGCAAAATATAAACTACACAATCTTAACGTAATAATGTTACAGTTACTAATGTAACCAATCTACCAAGAGTGTGCATATTATATGTAGGACATAGTGATTGTATGTTTCTCCCTAAAGGTGAAACGCAACTGTTTTTAACATGTGTTATATTGTTGGCAAGTAATACGTTGAAAGCGAGTAAGACCTTTGCTGTTGAGGAGTGTGTGAGGGTGGTGGTGTTCAGGTGAAAGAAACTTTAGACCTGCTGGAAGGATTAAAGTTGAACTCAAAGGTAATGCAGCGAAAGCATTGTTTGAACAAGCATCCTGTGTGGTGGTGGTGGGGGAAGGGTTAAAGCTTTTTCTAATGTTGCTAATTGTTACAAATTTACACGATATCTATTAACAATAGATATCTCCAGTGAACACTAGAAAGGATAGCCCTTCTAGTATCCAGCCTGTTACTGGGCTTTTGCAACAAAGTCAGTATCCTGGTTCAGTTATCCGACATATTATATAGGTTAAGGGGATTGCAACTGATAGGGTACTAACCAAACAGATATATTTAAAAGATTTATTATCAAAGTGAGAAAATCTAGGGTAACGTAGTAAATCAAATATAATGATATTAATTAAGATATCAATTAGGTTAATTAGGAGGGTAGCACCTACACTGCTCTCATATACAATAAGTCTGTGCTGAGGGCACATATATATAAATGACTCAGAAGTACCATCAGGTACAATGTCAGTAATAACAATAATATATACAAATAAGAATAAATGTGTGTATGAGTGTGCTCCCAGTAACTCTAAGACTCGACTCAACCAGTGTACGACAGAACAACTTCTCATAAGCTAGCTGTACTAACAAACAGACAATCAGAACAGCTTGATTGTCTAGTAAAATGACCACTTCGCAGAACAGCAATATAACAGGCAACAACAACACAGCGTCAGGAACAAGGAGATAGAAAAACGACCCTAACTGGGGACCATCAGTAGATCCTCCAAAACAGTCACAAAACTCCCTTTCTACTGAAACTAGGTTCAGCATAAACAATCCCAAACTGTGGCGGTGCACAGATGCCTTATCGAAGTAGGTCCAGAGCTATAGCTTGAGACCTGAGTTTTATCAGAGTGTCAATGTGACACACAACCCAGAACAAAGTCGAATAATCACTGTCTAGTCTATTATCTGTGAACAGAGTTACACAGAGTTCTGAGAAGTATGATTCGCCTCACCAACAAATGCATACTCTACCCAACAGAGTCTAATGTCGAGAACAACAAGAGTGAGGAGTTGACTCGACGAAGGGCAGCAGGCCAGAGAGAGAGGGAAGAGGAACAACCACCCAGCTCAGGTGTGTTCAGAGACTGACTTCTCCCAGCAACTAGACGCCGGCAGCGTAACAGTAGTTTGCCAACACCAAGGCAGTTACTACACACTCTGAAACACAACAAAATATAACATCCTACCTAATATATATAGCTAAGTTAAATAATAGTCTAATAATAATATAAAGCAAAATATTAACGATTTAGCTATTATCGAGAATATTAGCAATATAAAATTATAGAAAATGGAAATATACATTATATACATTGAGGCCCAGTTCAAGGGGCGCAATACTAATAATAACGTACCTTATACCTTTGATATACCTTTGAAGAGTTTCGAGAGTATCTACTCTCTGAGCCCGGCCATGGACCAGGCTCGTCTGGTGCTTGCCTGGTCAACCAGGCTGTTGCTGCTGGAGGCCCGCTGCCCCACATGATGTGAATGATGGATGGTGAGTGAGGGGTTAAAGGGTGTGAGATGAGCAAAGACTCATCATCTGCCTTGTCAACCTGAGACTTGTAAAAGCTGACTCTCTCTTGAAACACAAAACAACAAACATTATCTTAAAATACCAAACCTACAGTAATCGGGAAATTTAATTCTTTCTTTCTTTTTACCTCTTTCCCTGTCTACCCGCAGTCCATTTTGCTGCTTATATTTTATTCCAGACCTTTCTTTCCCTCATCATTATCACTCTTATGATCGATGATCCGATTATATTTATTCGTTAAAAGAAATGTGGTGGGTGGGAGGTCAGACAGCTGGGGCAATGGAGCATGCTTTTATTTTTATTTTATTTGATGAGAATTAGGTACGTCTGTATTGTGCTACCTTACTCAATTTGATAGTTACAGAGTGGTGAACAAAAGCTAGCTTGATTTCCTTGTGAAATTCCATCACATATGATTAATTTTGTACATCAGGTAAAGAAATGTTAGCCTGAGCTGGGAGACTTCATTGGGCCATGATGATGTTAAAGCTTTCCACTATGGGTTCAGTAACTTCTGGATTATTATTATAATCAAAAGAAGCGCTAACCCACAAGGGTCATACAGCGCAGTGTAACTACTGGAACTTTAAAACTTTCGTTCAGGCAGAATTAAGAGTTATTTATTACTTGACGATTACCATCTCTCAAGACGGCCTATCTCACGCACAAGGAAAGGTGGAATTTACAAAGATTCAGTAGGAGTAAATATTGAGAATGGGAAAGCTTGAAGTATCCCAGCTTGTGGTGGGTTAACTCTTGTTTGGCGCGTTCCATACTTAAGACTTCTCACCACCTGATCAAGAACCAGTTTGGGGTGGGCTTGGGGGGACGAGGAGGTGGAAATGAAGCCCGCGAAGTTTACTCCAGGTATATCACAGGTGGACCATCTGCCATGAAGGTATTGTTCTTGTGTCTTATGGCCAACCAATGGGATTACATGATATTTTGTAAACATACGTGACAAGGGTACCATCTTTTATACTTCTACTGTATGTTGCAATTATTGATCAGTGTCTGATAATGGTGCATAAGAGTAAATGAGAGTTGTATCATTATGGGTCTGGATAGTATACCAACAGCGTATGATTGTTATAGTTGCGTGTTGGAGTGGCCTGGGGTGCTTCCTTGGCTGGGCTCCTGGGAACACTGCACCGTACTGCCTCACACAAACACAGACTCCTGGTGCTCCCCGCCTCCTCCCTGTCCCTGTACTAATCCTTCCTTTGTGTTACATTTCCGTTCGACTTCTAAACGAGACTGGAAATTATAAACACAGATTTGGTGGTTATGAAAATGTTTATAAATGTACAACAAACACTTCGGCTGACAAAGTTTTAGAAGTTCTGGGGAATGTAATGACGCTCTGGCAGGTCCCTCAGCTGCTGGAAATTTTGTGGCTGTGTTCGTCAGGGATAATCAACAAGCACTCTGGTCCTCTGGCAGGGAAGAGCGGTGATAAGCAACTGCTTGCTTGTGGTATAGAATATAGACCAAGAGGATGAGGACAAGAGTACAATAATATCCATAGTGGAGAAAACAAACACAATGAGCAAGCAGGATCAATAGGATTGTTATCCACAGAAATAGAGGAAATTGGAATCCACGAAAAGATTCGGAGAAGTTGAGGTGAAAACTAATGGTCAACTTCACTGACCAGCATATCAAAGGCACTACAAGAAGAATGAGAGGATGCGAGATGATCCAGCCAGACTAGGCTGGATCATCTCCCATCCTGCTTTGTGAATCACATATAGAATAAATTTATTATGAAAGTATTCCTAGGAGGAGGCAGTCATTGTTGACGATTGAGTACTCAATGGGAGTGGGAAGGAAGAGAATGGAAGGGGTAGCTAGGAAACAAGATAATAGAAAAGGAGACTGTGGATGTAAAATTTCCCAGCTGATATAAAAGGAGCTCGGGTATCAGATGATAAATAAACACAAGAAATGATTGAATACGTAAACAAAATGTGAGTTTAGTTACAGAAATATTCACTCCCACGACGGGGGAGGGGGGAGTCTGGCAAAATGGAACACATGGACATACTGTGGCTCAAGTTCTCTTGTAGAGAATCTAAGGCGAAAAGCAAATAAGTATAGAAAAAAGGTACAAAACAAGAACAACAGAGAATTAAGCAGGAGAGCCAGGAATGAATATGAATGTACAAGAAAATCGAGAATCAAAATCGAAACTGCTTTATGACCATATAAGAAGGAAAGCAATTTCAAAAAATCAGGTAATAAGGTGAAATATCCCCAACATTTTTGCCGAAAGAAAGGCTTTGTTCTTAGGCATTGTGGGCAAGTGGTACCCCTTCCCAGAGAAAATTCTCTTACCCCTATGCACAAACCACTCAGACACCACCACCGTATTAAAGGTGACCCAGCGCCGTAGGACGAAGAAAGAAGGGGACAGCTGATGGACCTGGTCATGTCAAAGGTTACTGGACCAGATGACAAGCCTGAATTAACCAGTAGCAACAATTTATAATAGATTACTTGGTACAAAGCAGCCACCAGAAGGCCGAACAAGCAACATATGTGGTTTCAATATATTAACAATGAGACTGACAGGAGACGTTAAATTGCAGGCCAGTATTATTGACGTGCATACTGTTGAGTGTATTGGAAAATATAATTAGTGTGGTTTAACAACTGGAAGCACACGGGTCGTTACAGAGAACCAATATACCTTTGATATACCTGTAAAAGGTTTCGAGGTTTCTTCTACCCTCGCATCCCGACCTGAGGTCAGACTTCCATGTTGACTACTTGATCAACCAGGCTGTTGTTGCTGGTGCTTGCAGGCCTACGTCGTCATCACAACCTGATTGATCTTTCACTTGTTGTAATACATGGTTGGGGGTTTCTCTTGAAAACTTCTATCTTTGTTTCTGTCTATGACACTCCTGTGTTTCACTGGGTTTAGGAATTTAGGATTGCCAAATTTCACACCACAAACTGACTAGTTTTCTAAATATGGTCACGTAGGAAGGCTTTTGATGTGATTCCAAATCAAAAGCTAAAATTTGATGCAAACACAGATATAAAAAAGAAAAGCACTCAGCTGGTCAGGACATACCTTAGGGTGATGGCCTTGATTTCTAATTTCTCGTACAACCACAAAGGGAATCTGTAATGCACAATGAACACAAACTCGGACGTATAACTGAAGTGAGTGGCTTGGCGTAATGAGGGGTCGAGTAAAAACAGAAACACTAAAACTGGAGGGGCACACGCGAGGTAGTGTTGGGCTGCAGTTAATGGCATGGTACGTGTATTTGTGTTTCCACTACATAATTGTCATATAGAATAGGGTAGCAACGTTGCCGATGCAACTAATTTTGCAGAATAAAAATAAAATAGTTTTATTTCTAACTGCCAAACCTCCAGAAACTTCTGACTTTCTTCCTTCAGTGTTATCTCGGGAAAATAATGGCTGGAGAGGAGTACTACTCAAGATACCAGGAGCCAGGTGGGTGGGACGTGTAAAGTTGTCTGAGGAAGTATAGTGTAAACTGGGCGTATCCCTGCGCTACACAAAGTTGTAAACAACTCGTCTGGTGGCCGGCGAATTCCTATCATTCAGATGTTATACAAGTGTATGCGGGACGCTGTCAAAACTCAATACACGATGAGGTGTGTATCATTGAGTGTCATTGCTGACGGCCCCGTACAGGGCAGGGGAGTTTCCAGAGCAGAAACAGATAGAGAGATCATTTAAGGCCCACACAGAGCCAATAAAGCATTTAAATGACTGGGAACGCCTGAAAGTTCTAAATATGTACTCACTTGAGTGGAGGAGAGATATACATGATAATATATACGTGGAAAGTACTTGGGGGCCTGGTACTAAATCTGCTGTAACAACGTTGAAGCGAGAGACAAGGAAGTGTAAAATAAACCCAGCGAAAAGCAGGGGCGCCGTGGGCACAGTTAGACAACATTGTATGAACATCCGGGGTCCCAGGCTATTCAACATTTTAGCAGATATCAAAAATCTCTTCTGGGAGAAGTGTAGAAGTCTTCAAGAGAAAACTGGACAAGTATATCCACCATGTACCAGATCAACCAAACTGTGATGGATATGTGGGCCATCTGGCCTCCAGTAACAGTAGCCTGGTTGACCAAGCAAGTACCAGACAAATTTTGCCCAGGGCCGGGTTTCTGGAGCAGAAAGACGCTTGAAACTCATCATAGGCAACAGCCGAAGTCAGATGAGATTGTATATACCCTATATTGAGTGTATATCTCTTGTATTGAGTATTTGCTATAATGAGTTTATACAGTGAATTGAGTGTGTATGAAGTGTAATGAGTGTGTAGAACGCATATGCTGATAGTTTACTAAATTCTTAGTTTTCTACATTAATGTTGCGTACAAATAGTCTTAGTGGCTTACAGTGTCGATAGGATTTAAACCTAACAGATTAACTTGAATAATTTTTTATCAAGTCTTAATCGACGTAAGCATTAGTTTGAACATGTGAGGGAGCGGGAACAGTAGTAAACCAAGCCACTGCAGGTATTGTATGAATAATTTTGTTTAAACCTCGAGGAGCAATCAGTTTTAAATTTCATGTAAAACACACGCTAACATGCAAACAGACTTAACCGTTTTTCTTAGGTGGGTGCGACCTTCTACAGTAGTCCAGGTGGTGTGTGGCCTTGCCTGCCTCCTACACCTAGGAACTGTTGTAGGGAGTAGGTTAGTACACAACAACAAACATCCAGGGAGGTTGCTGTTGTCTACTAACATCTCTTTGTTTTATAGGTTATTGTTACTCTGTTAACTCTCAGAACCGGTTACTGGTTTGTAATACATATTCCCTACATCATAAACCAACTGTAGTAGTAGTGCAGGCGACGTGTGTTGTTGCCTGCCTCCTTCACACAGGATCCACCAGTCCTCCAGAAGACTTAATGTAGGGTGACCTCCGACACCGTCACGTCCTCCATTATCTCCTTGCCTGTTTCTCACCAATTTGTGGTTATGGGGTCTAATCTCCATTCCTGACCCCGCCTCCTAGACAATTTTGCCTGGCATTACTGGTTTCTGGCTTTTTGGACCTTTGCCATACACTCTGTAGATGTGTATTGAATTTGCCGTCTTCTTCCTTATTCATCTCATTCCACTTTTGTATCCCGTGTCCCTCTTGTGCCTGATCTTTTGTTAACATTTTACTTTACCATATTCATGTTAGTCCATCAGTTTGATATTTTATGTTTGAAGATTATTTGAATATTAATTTTATTTAATTCTTTTGTCTCCAACATGTTTACAACTGTGTAGGTGTATGCTGGCAGCTTTTCTCTTAATTAAGCTCTCGTAATATTTATTCAATTGAAATATTGAGCTCAGGTAACTAATAAGGCAAACTGGTATCAGAAAATTTACTAAAAACGAACCGGTTTTGTGAACGGTACTCTAGCTTATATTTATGGAGGATATAAGTTATGCACATTATATAAAAGGAACCTTTAACACGAATATTTTTATTCAGCATAATTTAAAATTTGTGAGATGACTTTCAGTGCACCCGGATGACAAAGTGTAGAACAGACTTCTTGTACAAGGTTTTCATAAACCTGCAGATGATAAACAAAAGTTTCAAATTACGATTTTGATTTGATCAAATACACATTGATAAATAATTTGTATTTTGAAATGAAAACTTCGATAAAGTTTTTCATGTTTTATATATATCACGTCGCTCTACATGTTCTCCTGCTAATGGCCAGAAAAAGGAAAAATTAAGCTGAATTAATCCAGGATTTAATCATAGCTGGTAAGACTTATAATAAAAGCATGTGATGATGAGAATAGTTGTAGTCTCTTAAGAGGAAAGAACAGTAACTGAAGTCAATGAAACCATGACAAGAGTGATACGATAAAGGCTTTGGCGTTGTGCAACGATTACAACGATAATAATAAATAATGTTAGGTGAAGGTTGTGAGGAGACACAAGTAGTGCAGTGATGTGATGTAGACTAGACGAACGTGGAGGTGTCGAAGGAAGTAAATGTCAACAAAATATAATACAGGTCAGTAGAACTTTAGCATGAGCAACAGAACGTTGTAAATACAGTACACAATGTTACAGGTGTCAGTGTAGCGTTGTTAAGGTGACTTGACTGATGCTTAATACAAGTTTAAAAAAAATTATTCACTCAAAATGTCGTCATTAGTTTCATTCTCCAATATGCGGGTTATTTGTGTATTGTCCGAGTCACGATATTGTGATTTTTTTTGCTTTATATATACAAGGAAAATGCACTAGTGAGAGATACGGGTGTCTGTCGTAGATAAAATTAAGGATAACTATCTGCAACCAGTATGCAAAACGTTTTCAACATGTTACTGGCAGATATTTTCAATATTGCCGGAACAAAAGCAAATCTTTAAGTAGATTTTTTTTTTGTAGGATGTGCCGGATTAACCATGTTCTGAAGGATATGTAGGCTTATGAGCTACGGACAGCAATAGTTTACTAGTTGGTAGGGTATCAAAAAGAAAATCTAGCTTTAGGCCGTTCTGAGAAAGTGGATTTTTTTTTTAACCATTCAGTGGTCTGGTGGTGGTAGGAGGGGAGTTGCTATGGTGTGCACGATATACACTGCTCAATTAGGCATGGTTCGCAAGGCTTGATTCGCATGACACCTCACCCTAGGGAAGAGGGGAGGGGGTGGTAATTTATAGTCTGGATGATGGATGTGAGAGTTTAGTCGTTTTGTTGTAGTTGTGGTCATGTGTAGGTTACAGCAACAGTCAGGAAGGCCAGTCAAACTGGCCTTCCTGACATATTCACACCATGTGGCAGGCCGTTGTAGTAATGGAAAAACGAATACCACAAGTACAAATACAGATCACTATAAGCATTACAAGTTTAAAAATAATCTTTTTACATGCAAATATAAGAAATATTGCTGGCACAAATATGGAATTCCTTAAGCGGAAACTTGACCAGTTCCTGTAGAAAGTGACTGATTAACCAGGATGTGATGGTTAGGTAGGCTGAAGGTAATTAATAGTCTGCCATTTAATGTGGTCACCAGTGAAGCCTGGACAACGTGGATTTAAAAGAAAAAAAGCTCAAACTGGTCGCAGTTATGTCAGTGTGGAGTCTTGACTTGTACATTCAGCTGCGGTGTCACTGCAGGGAGTAAAACTTATAAAACATCACGGTATCTGCCTTTTGATGGTTCTTGATCAGTGAGGCTGTTAATGCTTGTGACTTGTACTTCGACAGACACCACATCCCGGCGGATCAGGAACAAGTTGAAGAAACTTCAAATTATTATTATAATCAAAAGAAGCGCTAAACCACAAGGGTCATACAGCGCAGCGGGGCAGGGCAGGATGCAGGGAGAATGGGTTGTAAGAGGGAGAGGGATGATTAGTGGGTTATGGAGTGCAGCAGGGCAGTGGAAAGAAACTTCAAAGTTTCGTCTTAATTAAAGACAGTCAGGATTATGTCGGTAATTTCCTCAATACACCAGTATACACGCTGTACCCTTGCTTTTGTCACCAGCGTGGATATAGACGCAAGCTCTGAAAACATCACCAGGATGTGGTGTAGGTGATCGTCGAGACGGGATAGTAAATGCAGGTAGAACCACCACAGCGCTAATACTTCATACAATATATGTTATTTAAAAGGACATATGTGCAACTAATGCCACAATAAAATATCGTATCAGTTGCACATATGTTATTGTATTTAACATGTCTGTAATTATACCCACATTACATAAAATATATAGTATTCGCAGGTTTTATTCAGTATTTACGTTAATCTAGCGTAATTAAAGCCGAAAAAAAACTTTTTTTTTTTTACCGGTCAGAGATGAATCTCGTTGAACATTTCTCTAACAGATTCTCAGTGGTTGTGAACTTTACTAAATAGTAAGATATGTTTTTAATTTTTGGGGAACAAACGAGAATGAAGAGAAGTGCAATAATCATCTTTAAGGAACTTCAGTGAAGTGACAAAATGAAACATGTTGGGCAAAGATGTGATCTTTGTTCTGTTAATTGCTTAGTCAGTCAACGGAGACATTGTTTTAGTGTGGTACCATGACGACCGCAAAAAATTTACTGCAGATTATAAATGATGTGGAAACTGCAATTATTACATGCACTGGGAAGAGCTAAATCCGGAAGGGTTATGCAGTGGAAAGAAAACTTTCATCATCATTCACCCCATCATGCCTTGCCAAAAGGGGTTTTTTTTACACACAGTTAAACTGCAACATTTACCCCCTCCTTCAGAGTGGAAATGGTACTTCCCTCCCCAGAACTCAAGCCCGGGCCTCCCGGGCCCCCCCGAACCCCTTCATAAAGATTTGTCACTCCAACAGCACGGCCGTTTAAAACCATATGCCCCCATTCACCCTTATCAATACGCTTAAATTTTGTTGTTGAAATCCCCCTCGACAAAAAACTTTTTACCCTCCTCCAACCTTTCCTAGTCGACCCTACCCCGCTCTTTCCCCTCCATCAGATTTATACACCCGGTCACTTGTCTCGTTCCATTCTTCTACATGTCCAAACCACCTCAACAACTCCTTTTTCCCTGGACAATCGTTTTTGGGTAACCCCCCTCCTAATTTAAACTCCGAATTCTGCATTATATTCACATCCACAATTGACCTCAGACATGACATTCCACTGCCCCAGCCTTCTCCTGTGCAACATTCATCACCCATGCTTCACACCTATATAAGAGCGTTGTATAACTATACTCTCATTCTTTATCTCCATGGACAAGGTTCTTTTTCTCCACAGACCCCCAAGTGCTCCACTACCCTTTTTTCCCCATCACTCCTATGATTCACCTCATCCTTTAAGACCCATCCGCGACATGTCCACTCCCAAATATCTGAATAATTCACCTCCCCCATACTCTCTCCTCCAATCTGATATCCAATTTTCGTCACCTATTTTTTGTTATCCTATCACCTTATCTTTTCCTATATTCACTTTCAACTTTCTTTTACACACCCTACCAAACATCCACCAACCTCTAGCTTCTCTTCAGAATTTTCCCAAAAAAACAGTGTCATCAGCAAAAAACAATTGGGCAACTCCCACTTTGTATTTGCTTTTATCTTTTTGCCCAACACCTTGCCAAGACCCGCATTCACTTCTCTTACAACCCCATCTATAAATATATTGAACAACCACGTGACATCACACATCCTTGTCTAAGGCCCACTTTACTGGGAAAAACCCCTTCTCCCCACCTAACCTGAGCCCCCCTATCCTCATAAAAATCCCTTTACTGTTTTAGTAACCTTCCTCCTATTCCATACATCGTAAGTTATGTGATAATTTTAAGTGCATTTGGGAAAAGACTAACCTACGTGATATTTTTTTTTGATAAATTCCCGAATAGTGCTTGAGCAGACTTCAGGAGAAAATTTTTCAAACTCGGTGGTCCACTGTATTCACTTTCAATTTTTTTTTTACACCTTACCAAATTCATCCACCAACCCTCTTAACTTCTTTTCAGAATCTCCCAAAAACACAGTGTCATCAGCAAAAAACAACTGTGACAACTCCCACTTTGTATTTGATCTTTTTCTTTTAACCAACCCTTGCCAAGACCTCGGATTCACTTTTCTTACAACCATCTATAAATATATTGAACAACCAGGGGACATCACACATCCCTTTTCTAAGGCCCAATTTTTCTGAAAAGTCCCCCTCCTACACACACTAACTTGAGCCTACTATCTCATAAAACTTCACTGCTTTCAGTAATACCTCCTATTCCATACACCTGCAACATCTGCCACATTGCCCCCCATCCACCCTATCATACGCCTTTTTTCCCAAACCATAAATGCCATAAAACCCTTTTTCCCCATTCAAATACTCCACTATATGTTTACAAAACACTTGGTCTACACACCCTACCTTTCCTAAAGCCCTTGTTCATCTGCTATCCTGCTTTCTGTCTTACTCTTAATTCTTTCAATAATAACTCTACCATACACTTTACCAGGTACACTCAACAGACTTATTCCCCTATAATTTTTGCACTCTCTTTTTGTCCCCTTTGCCTTTATACAAAGGAACAATACATGCTCTCTGCCAATCCCTAGGTACCTTATTCTCTTCTCCATACATTTATTAAATAATAGCACTAACCACTCCAAAACTATATCCCCACCTGCTTTTAACATTTCTATCTTTATCCCATCAATCCCAGCTGCCTTGGCCCCCTTTTCATTCTACCCACTGCCTCACGAACTTCCCCCCACACTCACAACTGGCTCTTTCCACATCCTACAAGATGTTATTCCTCCTTGCCCTATACACTAAATCACAGTTTATCTTCATATCAACATTTAACTCCTCAAAATATTCCCTCCATCTTCACGATGGCCTCTGTGTCTCCATTAATAATCCTCCTCTCCAGTTTTTAACTGTCAAATCCATTTGTTCCCTAGGCTTCCTCAACTTATTAATCTCACTCCAAAACTTTTTCTTATTTTCAACAAAATTTGTTGATAATATCTCACCCACTCTCATTTGCTCTCTTTTTACATTTCTTCACCACTCTCTTAACTCCTCTTTTCCTCTCCATATACTCTCTCTCCCTCCTTGCATCACTTCTACTTTGTAAAAAACCTCTCATATGCTAACTTTTTCTCCCTTACTACTCTCTTTACATCATCATTCTGCCCAACGCCTTTCTCCCCTCCCGCACCTACCGCCTGTAACCACAAACTTCTGCTGAACACTCTAACACCACATTTTTAAATCTACCCCATACATCTTCGACCCCATTGCCTACACACTATCACTAGCCCATCTATCCTTCAATAGATGTTTATATCTTACCCTAACTGCCTCCTCTCTTTTAGTTTATAAACCTCACTTCTTTACTTACTGCTTCATTTTCTTGTATCCATCTACCTTTACCCCACTGTAGCTATAACTAAAAAGTGATCTGATATATCTGTGGCCTCTATAAACATGTACATCTGAAGCTCACTGCCTTTTATCTACCAATACATACTCCAACAAACTACTGTCATTACGCCCCTACATCATATCTTGTATACTATTTATCCTCTTTTTCTTAAAATATGTGTTACCTATAACTAAATCTCTTTTCATACAAAGTTCAATCAAAAGGGCCTCATTATCATTTACACCTTTCACCCCAAACTTACCTACCACACCTCTACATGTTTCTCCCATTTTAGCATTTAGGTCCCCTACAACAATTACTTCTCTCATCTCTGGTTCAAAAGTTCCTATACATTCGCTAACATCTCCCCAAAATCTCTCTCCTCTACACTCCTCCTTCTCCAGGTGCATACACGCTATTATGACCCAATTTTCGCATCCGACCCTTATTTTAATCCACATAATCCTTGAATTTACACATTTATATTCCCTTCTCCTTCCATAACTGGGATCCTTCAACATTATTGCTACCCTTCCTTAGCTCTAACTCTCTCAGATACTCCTGACTAATCCCATTTATTTCTCCCCACTGAAACTCGCCTACCCCTTCAGCTTTGTTTCGCTTTAGCCAGGACATCCAACTTCTTTCTATCCTGCACTCAATTGCATTGTAACCCCCCCATACCCATGTAACCTGCAATGAAATAAAATTTGTTTTTTTTTTTTGTTTTTTTGGGGTTTTTTAAATCAGAAAAAAATCTTTTCCCCTTTTTCCCCCTCATCCACGCACATTCAAACCCCCAGTTTTATAAAGTTTTTCTTCTTCTCTTTTTTAGTAAATTTTTCGGGGGAAGGGGTTACTACCCCCCTTGCTCCCAGCATTTTAGTCGCCTCATCGACACGCATGGCTTACGGAGGAAAGTTTTTTCCATTTCCCCCCTTTAAAAATACTCACCAAAAAAATTTTTTTGCAATTCATGTGGGCCCTCATCAAAAAACTCCCCCATTAATATCAACCCCAAACCAAAATTTTCCCAAAAACCCAAAGGCCCAAAAAATTTTAACCCCCAAGGCCCCAAAAAACTTTTGGGTTTTTGCCCCTTTAAAATTTTAAAAATTCTTGCACAAAAAGGGCCCCGGGGAAACGGGGAAATTTCCCAGTAAATATTAATTTAAAACCCGCTAAAAAAAATTAAAAATTTCTCAAAATCACCTACCCCCCCATACAATACCCCCTCTGTAACAAATTTTTAAAAACCCCAAAATTTTTTTACTTAAGATAATCTCAATTTGATATTTTTCCTCCTTAACCTTTTTTTCAATTTATATCAAAAAAAATTTTTCATTTAAAATCTTATAGATCATCATTTTCTTAATTTGAAAAAAAATATATAACTGGGGAAAAAAATCTATAAATTTTTCCCCCAAATTTTTTTATACTAGTATGGGGGCAAAAAAATTAAAAAAGAAATAAAAAAATCAATAGTTAAAAACCCAAACCCAAATTTTTCTTTTTTTTTTTTAATTTTTTTTGTTTTTAAACCCTTTATAAAATTTTTAAAAATTTTTGAAATAGGGAAAAAATCAATCAATTTCTTTTTTCATTGGTACTTAGTGGGAAAAAATCTTTAGAAAAAATCCCCCAATTCATGGCATTTTGGGGGGTCTCCCCTTTTTTTCGGGGTTTTTTTAAATTTTTAATAAATAAAAAATTCCCTTGTAACCCCCAACAAAAAAAATATTATTATTTTATTATTATATACACATATATAATGGCTGGACCTTTCCCTCCCAATTCCCTTGAAAGGGGGGGCATCTAAATTTGCTGGTCAGGGTAAGGCAGCTGTCAAAATGACAATTTTTCCATTACTCACCACCCTCCTGCTGTCAACCTGTCAACACAAAAAAGGGGGGGCCATGCTTTTTCACAACCCCCCTTCCCAGCTTCCTTTCTTCCTTCCTTTTTCCCTTTTTTTTTTTCCTTCCTTCCTTCCTTATTTCCTTCCTTCCCCCCTTTCATCTCTTCCTTTCTTTTTTTCCTTTTTTCCTTCATTCCTTCCCCCTTTTTTTTTTTTCCCTTTCCCTTTTTTTTCTTCTTTTTTTTCCCCTTCCCTTTTCCCCCCATCTCTCCTTCCTTTCTTTTTTTTTTTTTTCCCCTTCCCCTTTTCTCATCTCTCCTTCCTTTTTTTTTCCCTTTCCCCCCTTTTTCCCCCTTCCTTCTTTCCTTCCCCTTTTTTTTTCT
>WNWK01007397.1:12500-94603 GCA_009830355.1 Cherax destructor | reverse complement strand
GTATTTTCTGTCCCTTTACATCAAATCTATGTGCAGAGTAAATACTACACTGGGTATTTGACTGTTGGTGTCTCGGGGATTTCCTATGAAGGATGCAATGCTATTACTGGGTAATAACATTGAGTCTACTAAATGTATAGAACCCATAATGGTTAATTCTTCCCCGATGTTGGCCATAACTCGGGCACAATCCAAAGTGATGTCTGATAAGAATGTTAACTCGTCCTTGGACGACTCTGATCTCGGACTAAACAATTTGTTTTGCGAGGAAAACTGGCCAGAGCCTCGTAAATTTAGTGAACAGCCCCAGATCAAGCCTTCCTATTCCAGGGTTGCAGGATTGCCAGATGTCTCTGTTTCCATGCCTGAGGGACTGTCCTTTCGGGAGGAACAACGGAAAGACTCCTCACTAAACTCTGCTTTTGAGGCAGCTATGGGTAAATCCACTTCGGGTCACCCGGTCAAATATCTCTTAAAAAATAATTACTTAGTCTGCACTGAAACTGGTAAGGAGGTGGAGGGAAAACAACAAACAGATAAGTTAGTGGTTCCCAGAAAGTTTAGGTCTCAGATACTAAATATAGCCCATAATTCTTCTTTAGGAGGCCATTTGGGAATTACCAAAACTCAATACCGAATAACAAAAGAATTCTTTTGGCCAAAGTTAAGGCAAGATGTAAAGAATCATATTCGCTGTTGTCCAGAATGTCAGCAGGTAGGGAAACCTGGACACCCCATTAAACCTGCACCTCTCCATCCCATTCCTGTTAATGGAGACCCTTTCTCAGAATTGATAATAGATTGTGTAGGTCCACTACCTAAAGCTAAGTCTGGAAATCAGTACTTATTCACAATCATGGATAGAGTAACTAGATACCCAGAAGCAGTTCCCATGCGCAGTATTAACACTAAAGCAATCCTTAAAGCTTTAACTAAGTTTATCTCTTGCTTTGGAATTCCTAAAACTATTCAAAGTGATCAAGGTACTAACTTCACTGCCAAAGCATTTAGGGAAGCATTAACTAGGCTAGGAATAGTTCATAACCTATCCACTGCCTATCATCCACAGTCCCAAGGCGCCTTGGAAAGATTCCATCAGACGTTAAAAACAATGATGAGAACATTCTGCTTGCATTTTCCTACAGACTGGGATGAATCACTTCCTCTGTTGCTATTCGCAATGAGAGAAACTGTGCAAGAGTCTACAGGGTACAGTCCTTTTGAGCTGATATTTGGGCACAATGTACGAGGTCCTCTACGTGTGCTCAAAGAAGGATGGATGGGAGAAGACGCCTCCACAACCAGCTACAATCCTTCTTCAAGATTGCAGGTAGCACGTCAGTTGGCTAAGGCTAACTTGAAGGCAGCTCAGAATACGATGAAACAGAGGTATGACAGAAACTCAAAATTTCGCTCCTTCCATCCAGGAGATAAGGTGTTGGTACAGGAGCCTATACCTGGCCACACCTTGAAAGCTAGATTTACGGGACCAATGCAAATCGTAAGTAAATTATCTGATGTAAATTATGTGGTATCTCCCCTTGACAAGACCTCAAAAAACAAAACTTACCACATTAATCAAATTAAAGCTTTTAATACACCAGATAAAGTTCCAGTAATGACTCTGGTCCAAATTGGACCTCCTTAAAGGTTACTATCAAGTACCTTTAACAGATAAGGCGAAGGAAATCTCTGCCTTCGTAATTCCAGGAGGTCATTATCAGTATACAGTGACCCCTTCGGAATGAAAAACTCTCCTGCATCATTCAGAGACTTATCCATCAGGCTATTAAAGGACTTGAAGGCACGGCAGCTTACCTAGATGACATAGTTGTTGTGTCGGACACTTGGGACCAACATGTGTTTAGGCTTAAGGCTCTCTTTGAGACCTTCCAGAGTTTTCATTTAACTGTTAATTTATCAAAGTCATCCTTTGGCCAATCTACTATTAATTTTCTGGGCCATGAAGTAGGTAGTGGCAAAGTGGCCCCTAAATTTGCAAAAATTCTGGCCATTAAAAATTATCCAGTTCCCCCTGACAGGAAATCCCTTCAACGTTTTCTAGGGATGGTAGGGTTTTATAGAAGATTCTGTAAAAATTTTGCAGATATTGTTGCACCTCTAACCTCACTTACCAGTCACAAAGTTCCCTTTATTTGGACCCCAGAATGTCAAGATGCATTTACGAAAGCAAAGAGATTACTTTGTACTGCACCCATTCTGTTGTCTCCAGACTTTTCAAAACCATTTTCCTTACAGATTGATGCTTGTGAGTCTGGGGTGGGGGCAGTGCTTCTGCAATCTGGGGATGATGGGTTGCAGCCTGTGGCATTTTCTCTGCCAAATATCAACCACACCAGAGGGCCTACTCTACTATAGAGAAAGAGGCCTGGCTCTACTTCTGGCATTAGAGCATTTTGATGTCTACGTGGCCAGTCCTCTCAGGTGGTCTCCATCTACAGCGACCACAACCCTCTGGTATACCTGCAGCACATGAAAAACAAAAATACCAGACTCATGCGTTGGAGTATTAGGTTGCAACCCTACAATATAAAAATTATACACATTGCTGGAAAATTTAACACAATAGCTGATGTGTTGTCCAGAAGTCATTGTATTTAGTTAGGATGTGTTAGGGACTTTGGGTAGAACCAGCCCTTTTTTTCCCCTAGTGGTGGGTTTTTTTTAGTGGGGGTGCCCTGCTACCGACCGCAGGCACCTTGGACCTATGTTAGCCCTACGTCGGCTGTCTCACTCTTAAGTTTAAAGCTGGACTTATGTCTCGAGAAAAGTTTAGCTTTAACTAATGAGCGGGATGGTAGAGGGAAAGGCGGTCCCATTATTATAATGTGCCATGGTGGCACTCTACCCATTTGAGGTGGAAGCCTAGTCCTGAGCCCTCTTGGGGTGGGGGTGTTGCATGCAAAGAGTATGTAACCTTTATTCGGAGCATGTTAAACACACCCACATAGGCTCCCCTCCAACCAGCGAACCATCGTTAAGGGTTTGGTGATGAGGGCCCCATCATCAAATCAACGACTCGGTTCAGCCAATTAAATGCGAGTTTAACAATGACAAAGGTGACGTGGTTACCACTCGCGGTTTGTCATTGGAATTCCTGCATAGAGCTGGTTGTGGAAAGTTGTCTGTCTTTTGGCTGCTGCTTAGCCTAGACAACTGTGGCGTGCACTAAACACTACTCCTTTGTATATAGTGTACATATGTGTAAATAACACTTTGTTATACTTGGTGAAGGAAAAGACAAAAGTCTTATATAATCACAATTACTTGGTGAAGGAAAAGATAAAAGTTTGGAATTAATCTAGCTGATTTTTGAAGAAATACAATTTCAATACATCTTCTACTGTGTTTCTTTGCTCCAAGCTTCCTTTACACTCAGGTTAACAGGCCATTGAACCTGAGGTTGTAATATACTGCAACATGGCAAGCACATCACGCACCACACTGTTGCCAAACTTACTGCAACATGGCAAGCACATCACGCACCACACTGTTGCCAAACTTACTGCAACATGACAAGCACATCACGCACCACACTGTTGCCAAACTTACTGCAAAATTTAATACGACTGGAAGTGTTGTGGACCAAATGTGTTTCCATGAGTGCACTTGAGTGGGAGAGGCGCATCAGCCTCTGTTTACAAAGAAATGACAATCGTGTAGAGAATATTCTGCAAGTTACATTTTGCTAAAATTGCTAATATTCTTTATGTTATGCAGGTTTGTGCATTTATGTGAAGATAGGTTGTATATAATGTAATAAATTTATAATGTATATAGTGTATATAATGTAAAGTGCCCTACAAATTGATGACATTTATAAGGTTATGAAATGTTTTGAAAGCATTTAGAGGAAGATCCTTCCAATCCCCAACAACTAATTAATTTAATTTAAATCTTGACAATACCATCATCATACATTATATACAACCTGTCTTCACATAAATACAAAACCTTCCATAACACTTTATGTATGCAAATTTTTTTTGGACACCCTGCACTATAAATTGCAAAATATTGTTCCCTGATAAAACTTTGTGGGTCACCTTCGGATCTTTCTTAAAAGAATTTAATTAAAATCTTCCAAGACTAACACACGTCAGCACAGTATTAAATACTAAATATTAGTTATGGATTTGCTGGTGTTCATATATTCATAATAACATAAAGAAGGAACACTGCAGCAGGCCTACTGGCCCATGTGAGGCAGGTTCAAGTCATCTCCCGTCTTAAACCAATAATGACCCACCTTGTCAGGTCAGGTCAGGTCACATCCACTTAAGGAAGGAGAACGACATCAGACCTATTAGCACAATCTAGTCAGGTCCAACTCCCACCCACACCCCCTGATGTATTTATCCAACCTATAGTTAAAACTACACAACGTCTTATATTCTATGACGGTACTCGGGAGTTTGTTCCACTCATCCACAACTCTATTACCAAACCAGTGCTTTCCTATATCCTTCCTGAATCTGAATTTATCCAACTTAAAACCATTGCTGCGAGTCCTGTCTTGGCTAGATATTTTCAGCACGCTATTTACATTCCCTTTACATTAATGTTTTCCATTTATACATCTCAATCATACCAACCCTAATTCTACGCCTTTCTAGAGAGTGCATATTCAGGGCCCTCAGACTATCCTCATAGGAAAAATTTCAGACACATAGGATCAACTTTGTCATCTTCCTTTGTACGTTTTCCAGTGCATTTATATCCATTCAGTAATACGGTGATCAGAACTGTGCAACTTAATCTAAATGAGCCCTAACCTGAGGACTCCTATTATTTATACTTCTTGATATGAAGCCAAGGATTCTGATAGCTTTATTGCGAACACTTATGCACTGTTGTCTTGGTTTCAGATTACTGCTAACCAGAACTCCTAAATCCTTTTCGCTATCCGTAATATTAAGATCTACATTATTTAATTTATATGTGACATGGTTATTGTCCTGTCCAATGTGATAAATGGTTTGAAAACCGACAAGTTGAAGATTGAGACACTTATGCAACATATGGGAATCTTTATTAAGGAAACGTTTCGTCACACAGTGGCTTCATCAGTCCAATACAAAGGAGAGAGGGGTAAGGAGAGGAGGAGTTTGATATAATCAGTCCCTCAGCCTGGAATCGATTCCAGGCTGAGGGACTGATTACCTCAAACGTTTCCTTAATAAAGATTCCCATATTTTTATTGTCCAATGTTTATACCTTTGATTTTGTCTATATTAAACTTCATCTGCCACTTCTCTGACCACTGCATCAGTCTATTCAAATCTTCTTGGATAGGCGACCTATTTTAGTGTCATCAGTAAACTTGCTTATGTCGCTATATAAATTGTCAACAACAAAGGGCAAAACACTGATAAAGGTACACCTAATAAAGTGGCCACTGGTTGTATATCTCTCCTTGTTTTAACTAGCACCTGTTTTAGTTTAGCGTAAAGCACTATAATTTTAGCATATTCTGTTAACTTAATGATTAATGTCATTGTTTTCTAATTTAGAGATGACTGTTGCTTTGTAAGCTGATTACTGTGTTTTCCAAACTACATTTTACTTACGTTAATATTCTGAGATTCTACATTCAGTATTTTAGTTTATAATTGTTTTAAATTATATTTTGTCTTGTCACTTTGATACGATTGTGGATCCTTAAATTACTGTTCCAAGTTTGCACTTCAGTTAAAGAAAGTATTGCAAAAATAAATGAAGACTCTGCTATGTACTTATTTAGGAAATTATAAAAAAAAAATTAGTAAAGGAAATTCAGTTCTCCATAAATGTAATTAAAATGCTACTCACATTTCCTTATAATTTCAATGTTAATACCAAAAGATTTCGTAAAACTCAGTTATATAGATCACAGCATTTTATGCATTTAAATGACGAGAAGATTTTTTTAATTATTATTGATAAATTATAAGCAGAAGAACCTGGTATATGGTATCGATTACCCTTGACTTTTCTGTAAACTTCGCAGGTCAAACGATGAAAAGATTGTTAAAGTAAAAATTATATTGTAAAAAATGTTTGGAACATACACATAATCTTTTAAAAATGACATCAGTGAAGTTCTTTTTAATCTTTCCAGCGGGAATCTTACAGATGTAGAAATAAGTTGTTTTATCCTTCAGATTTTCTTATTCACTACATTGTAAAAAAAATCTCAGCCAGATTTTGAACGCTTGTGTGCATATTCCACAATTGTTCCATTAGAAAAGGTGTTTATAAGTCTTGGAATAATTGTACTGAAGGCACTGCATAAATAGCAAACCTTTCATTTTACAGTTTTAAACATTTTTGTTACTCTTTTTCCAGCTAGTGAGAAAGACTAATACGAGGTATTATAAACTCTGAAGTCAAATATTACTGTCATAAGAAGACCACCTAACTGCCAGGCCGCTGTAATATTGCATTACTCACAATACATAGGAAAAGTGCAGGAAATTCTTGCTGCCAAAGCTATTGTTCAGTAATTAAATTATAGGGTAAACGTAATCACTGTTTTCACAAGAGAATTATGAAAGAATTTATATTTCATGATATTATGAATGAGATCACAGACGCTCACAAACAGGAAATTTCAACTGTGACCTTCAGTTTACATCCTGCAGTATTCATATGTCCCAAAAATCTCTCCTTCACCTATTCCTGATATGTTCTATACTGATTTGATAAAGGCCCTGTGTTGGCAAAACGTTGTCGTAAGTAAAGGTACCTACTATATTTAAGTGTTATCGTCTACATAATCTTGGTATTGATACCCCTTTCCAGTTCAAAATAAAGTTCTCAAACAAATATTTGACAACAGTCAGTGTGACATACCTATACTGAACTCTCCTTTTGGCTGGGGATAGGTAGGAGTGAAGCTTCTGGGTCCCTTGAGCAGAGGTCTTGTTTTAAAGATTGTCGATGCCCTACAGATGCAGAGGAGGGTGTCCAATGGGGTCTCGGTAATGCCTGTGTAGGAACATTTTGAGTAGGGGTGGGGTGGTGGAGGTTCTCTTGGAGTCCACTATGTGTGGAGATAGAATGGTGGAGGGTTTGATGGAGCCCACTGTTTGTGGGAGGGTTTGTGATCACCACCGGCTGGGAGTAAGCTGCATGCGTCAAAGGTGGGAAGTGTGTTTGTCTGTGCTTGTGGTCGAGGGTAGCGTATATGACTCTCTGCGGATCATTAAGCTGTGGGTTGGATATAGTTCTCTGGAGAGTGTGTTGTGACATGGGTGTTGTTCTCTGTGGATCGTGGTGATGAGGGTTGATTGTGCCTCTATGCAGATCGAGATGGTGAGGGCTACAGGTTGCTCCTCCCAACACTAGTTCTGCGTACTGCACGTCGTTGGAGGAATAATGCTGCTGCTGCTGCTGCTGGAGAAAAATATTAGTTTTCAGTTGTTTTACGAAACCAGAATAAATTAATGCAAATCCTGTCTAATGTATGCAATATGAGCCATTTGCACTGCATCAAGACTCTTCTAGAAACCTCTCTTACAAATAATGTTTTATAAATTAGACACATATGCAACACTTGGGTATCTTTATTGAGGAAACGTTTCGCCACACAGTGGCTTCATCAGTCCAATACAAAGTAGAAAGTTGTAAGGAGAGGAGGAGTTTGAGGTAATCAGTCCCTCGGCCTGGAGTCGATGTGTTCAGTCCATCAATCTTGTTAGAAGTGCAGCACAAGGCCTTAGAGGTGGATTATATGCTGTAATCAGGTGAGGTGAAGCAGGAGGAGGCGGGGTCATAGTGGTACCATCCACTAGTCGAAGTAGGTCTTCGTCCAAAGGTTGGACAAGTGTTGAAGAATTCGTTTGTATCAAGATCCCAAGATGTTGCTGTGTCAGACATGATGTAGATGAATTTATAACTTGTCTAATTTATAACTTGTCGGTTCTCTGAACCATTCATCTACATCCTGTCTGACACAGCAACAGCTTGGGATCTTGATACAAACGAATTCTTCAACACTTGTCCAACCTTTGGACGAAGACCTACTTCGAATAGTGGATGGTACCTGTTAATAATGGATTTCTTTAGGATTTAATATTTAGGTGAAATTTAACATTTGGCTTTAATTTAAAAAATAAATTCCATCGATGGCAATTATTGGGTAAATAAGATATGTGGATCACTTGGTATCTTTGTTGTGGAGACGTTTCGCGAACTAGTTTTGCAATAAACAAATAACCCACACGTAGGAGAATGAGACTTAAGAGAACGAGTGACTAGTTAATTCTCCAAGACGGATCGAAACGTCGTCATAAGTTTGAATTTCTATGTGAGGGTTATTTGTGTATTATTCCAGTCACGGTATTGTTCCAGTCACGGTATTGTTCCAGTCACGGTAGTCTACCTTTTTATTCTTCAGTTTTGCTAACTGGAGACGGTGATCGACATGAAGTAGTAGTTTGTGTGACGAGTCTCTCAGTCTTGCTAGAAAGTTTTCAGTCCATCAGTCTGGATGAATTCTAAGTACATGCCATAGAATTCTGGCATATACTAGCTAGCACCCTCGGCCCAATATATTATCAGACCCCCTAAAAAATAATTAAAGATTTGTTAATGGTGTTTGGCTCTACTGGGTGTCGTTAACAAAAAAAAAACTGCACCAAAATCTGGTCAATGGAAGGGGAATTAAAACTGGGTCATTTCCAAGATGACAATATTTAATTCTGGAAATCAGGGTGGTGGCTAAAACTTCCTTCCATCCTAGAGTTTAAGGGCAAAGAATTCACTGTGCCAAGAGAATTTCAATCCAACTATTCAGACCCTTAAATTGGAGCCAACAGTCACGAATGAAGGGATCAGTTCCAATAGCTCCATTATTATTTCACCTGAAGATCAGTTTTAGAGCCACACATAAACATATATTCATATACACGTATACATCTACACATAAACACATATTCCCTCTCTCTCTCTCTCTGATTACATACCTGGTAGCTAGCCAGGGAGCAGAGGTGTTGGGTCCTGGGTAATGTTGAGTAGGATGTGGAGAGCGAGGCCGAGCTGATTGTCTTCACTCCTTCAACCACCCACGAGGAGGTTACTGTTAATATGAGGCTGTTATGTTACGTATGTGGGACATTTGTGGGAGGTTACATTATGATGGTACATTATGATGACTATTCTACGGATGCTGCGAATATGTAATAGTTATTCTACATATGTTGGGGTTATAAATCATAAGAGACATTTACGTGGCTATATTATGTTTGTAACATTCGTCATGATTTCTTTGGGTATGGGACACCTCTGGGGGTATGCTGCATGTGGTTCATATTCGTTCCGTATGTAGCACAGGTGTTGGTTAAAGTGCTATAAATCTCTCTTCTTAGTAAATCGTCTTTACTGTTTATTTTACCGCAAGCATAAAACGAGAATTCACAAGGAGATTCAATAAACAAAATTACGAAGTATGAGGATATAATCTACTGTTGTCGCTGATGCAGTTAAAGGCTTCTCCTGTGAGGCCATGTCTGTCATAAATCATCCAGAACTGCAGGTAAACGAGGCCATGTCTGTCATAAAATCATCCAGAACTGCAGGTAAACAAGGCCATGTCTGTCATAAAATCATCCAGAACTGTAGGTAAACGAGGCCACGTCTGTCATAAATCATCCAGAACTTCAGACAAACGAGGTCATGTCAGTCATAAATCATCCAGAACTGCAGGATAACAAGGCCATGTCTGTCATAAAATCATCCAGAACTGCAGGTAAACGAGGCCTCGTCTGTCATAAATCATCCAGAACTGCTGGTAAACAAGGCCACATCTGTCAAAAATCATACAGAACTACATGTAAAACGAGGACACTTCTGTTAGAAATCATCCAGAGCTGCAGGTAAACGAGGCCAAGTCTATCAGAAATCATCCAAAAACTGCTATTCAAGACCGATACTGAATGGCAACAATAATGAGAAATCATCCAGTTCTACATTTAGTTGTAATGATTTCTGACTATTGTGGCCAACTAATTCCGCATTTTTTTTTTTTTGCGTATAAATATGAAACACAAACCAAGTGAATTGAGCAGTTTTTGGAATCGATGATTTTTTTACATCTGTGGACCAGTTGTGGCCACTTACCTTTGTTTAGTGAGGTTGTCAGAACGAATTCCTTAACTATTTTAAAAAAAGATATATATGAGATTTGCAATTGCTCTGTTATGCAGTGCCTAGTCATGGAGCGCAATCCATATTCTTTCCTCACAAAGTGAATCAGTATCTTCGCAGTTATTTTTAAAGTCATTATTTAGAAGTTTGAAAAGTGGAGTGAATCTCTACCTGCTGATTTAGTGGTACAAAAATATCTGGTTTACTGACCTGAGAAAACGACTGATGCGTTGAAGATGTATGGACTTAAGTAGTGCATATGACTAGAGCCGAGAAACAAGCATGCACAGGTAGTAGTTGCAGAAGATCAGTAGCTTGCAACATGAGTATAGTGAGAAATGAACTGAAAAAGCCAGAGATCAGCTAGCAACTATATTTTGGGTTAATATGTTACTCAGGTCCATGAGTGACTTCCTACTCCTTTGACTTTGCTATGTCATATGTGAGGTGCAGAGGAATTTGATACACTGGACTTTGATGAGTCAGGTTCTTCTGTATGGTGTAGTATTCATGTGTATATGACACCTTTTATTTTATTGACTTTACTGTTCTTCGGAAATGTGACTGACAGATTCCGAGAGCATTTGAAATTTCATTACCATTCACATTCTCAACAAATAGTAAAGTTAATAAAGTAAAAATGTCTTACATGAAAAATGCAACACTCAGAAGAACCTGACATATTAAAGCTGAATGTGCAAAATTCCTCTCCACCTTGTCCTGTTTCCTGACGAACTTAACCTAACCTTGCACATGACTCTGACACAGCAAGGTCAGAGGGAGCACGACCTCACTCACACACTTGAGCAATATATTAATCCTAAATATTCTTGGTCGATAATCACAATCAGGTCAGTGATTGTTTCGTCAACAGATTAATTTAAGGCAATAAATCAAGTACGAAATGTCACGTCAACAAATTAAGGTTGTATATTTACTACGGTATTGATCTTCATCCTACAACTGTATTTTGAAAGCAACAAACAAATGTTTAAATATAGAGAGAAACACTGACAATATGGGTCATATAAACGAATAAGTCATATTAAAGCGTACATAAATAATATGAATATTGTAGGTATAACTAAACCCTTCTCAGACGATACTAAACCTGAGTGAAGACTGTGTCAGCTGACAAAGAGATAAGACGCTATGTTGCAGGTATCCCTTTATTACTGTGACAAATATGCTCTCAGTTCAGTGGAGCCTTTCAACCAGTTCGCTCCGGAGGAGGTATACCTGGGGGTGTTCCGGGGGTCAATGCCCCCGCAGCCCGGTCCATGACCAAGCCTCGGGGTGGATCAAGCCCCCATTAACCAGGCAGTTATTGCTGGCCGCAGGCAATACAACGTTCAAACCACAGCCCGACTGGTCAGGTATTGACTTTAGTTATCTATCCAGTTCTCTCTTGAATAATAATAATAATAATAATAATAATAATAATAATAATAATAATAATAATAATTTTCTACAAGTACAAGGATACAGGCATAGCTGACATCAATGACGTACTATTATATAGAAAGCCCCTTGTTATACAAAGAATTTCGGGCAAATTAGGTAAATTTTGTCCTAGAATGCGACCCACAGCAGTCGACTAACACCCAGGTACAAATTTTACTGATGGGTTAACATGGCCAACTGGTGTAAGGAAGCACGCCCAATGTTTCCACCCTTACCGGGAAGCGAACCCAGACACCCTCGGCGTATGAAGCGAGAGCTTTGCCATCCAGGCCACGAACCACATGCAACAGGTCCATAAAGAAGGATAAATAACAGCTCAAAGTCTTTTCTGCTGTCTACAACATTTCTGTAGCTTGCAACATGAGGATAGTGAGAAATTAACTGGAAAAGACAGAGATCAGCTAGAGAGTTATCGGGGCAAGCAGCAGAGGCACTGGGCAGTGTCCAGAGACACTTCAACATACATGTACGGGAATTTGGATATCAGATTAGAGGAAGAGAGTATGGAGGAGTATTAGGAGTAGACGTGTCAGTAGATAGGTCTATGAAAGATGAGGTGAATCTTAGAACTGACGAGGGGAAAAAGGCGAGTGGTTCTCTGAGGAGTCTATGGAGACTTTATCCATGGAAGCAATGAGGGGAATGTATGAGAGTATAGTTATACCAACGCTCTTATATGGGTGCGAGGCATGGGTGATGAATGTCGCAACAAGGAGAAGGCTGGAGGCAGTGGAAATGTCGTGTCTGAGGGCTATGTGTGGTGTGAAAGTAATGGAGAGAATTCGTAGATTGGAAATTAGGAGGAGGTGCGGGATTATTCAGAGGGCTGAGGAGGTGTTGTTGAGGTGGTTCGGACATGTAGAGAGGGTAGAACAAAATAGAATGACTTCAAGAATGTATAAATCTGTAGTGAAGGGAATACGGGGTAGAGGTTGGCCTAGGAAAGGTTGGAGGGAGAGGTGTAAAGGAGGTTTTGTGTGCTAGGGGCGTGAGCATGTTAGATAGGAGCGAATGTAGACAAATGGTTTTGAAGACTTAACGTGCTGTTGGAGACGTTTGAGCAGGGTAATATTTATGAAGGGATTCAGGGAAACCGGCAGGCCGGACTTGAGTCCTGGAGATGGGAAGTACAATGTCTGCACTCTGATGGAGGGGTTTTAATGTTGTAGTTTTATAACTGTAGTGTAAGCGTGTCTCTGGCAAGACAGTGATGGAGTGAATGATGGTGAAAGTTTTTCTTTTTCGGGCCACCCTACCTTGGTGGGAAACGGCCGATGTGTTAATAAAAAAAAATAACAATATTAATAATAATACTAATACTACTAATAATAATATTATTAGTTATTATATATTTCCCCATGATACAATGCTTATACATAGATGGATCACATATAGCTGTGCATGCAGAAAGCACATAATTATGCAGTGCATTTCTGGCAAGCTTAATTAAGCCTAATTGAAGACTGTTATGGATTGGCTGTCGATCCCGGAACAGGTGGAACAATGGCCATGTTTCCTAAGACCTGCTGCCCCTGTTCACCTAGCAGTAAGTAGGTACGTGAGTGTCAGTCAACTGGGGGATACGTTTAAAGGATTCTAGTGAAAATATGGCGGTTCCTGATGACGCGCTGACTTTATTCTGTTTCCCTGCGTGGCTGACCCTCCTGTGTGGCTGACCCTCCTGTGTGGCTGACCCTCCTGTGTGGCTGACCCTCCTGGTTAAAAATACGAACAAACTTATTTCTTAAACACTATAGAGTATGTTAATAAAACCTAAAAGAAAATATCCTGGAAACCCAATAAAGGAAGAATAACTCAAGGGAAGTGTTTTAACCAAGGCCGGACAGATGGCCGACGGACATTTGGCCGACAGACATTTCACCGACGGAAATTTGGCCGAGCGGACATTTCACCGAATGGATATTTAGCCGAACGGACATTTCTCCGAATGGAAATTTAACCTTCGGACATTTCTCCGAACGGATATTTCATCAACCGAATTGACATTTGATTGGAAAATTTACTAGAGAACATACAATTAGCCTTAATCCCTGGCTCTTTTTCTTCGACTGTGGACATTCGTCTCCACCGCTATTCTTCGCCTATCCCGTCTTCCCAGCTCACCCCACATGGGTCTTGCCTAAACTTTATTGATCTTGATCTTGGGAGTTGACAATCGAGCGGGTAGATTTAGGAGTGGAACTGAAAAACCGAACTAGAACTACCAAATACTAAACAAAAGACTGAATTCTAACATTGAGAAATATGATGAGTATCCTAGAATTGATTTCTTGAGAATTGCCCATAATCTTTAAATATTTAAAAACATTAAATTTCATAGTGCAATTTTTTTACTAATTTCTTTAGTACATGTGTAAAAAAATATTTTTTTTTTTATCACACAATGATGTTATCCTTTTATCGCTTTTATAGTTTGTTTTATAAAGCAGTTACATAGAAGAAATGAAAATAACAAAATTTAAAAGACCAAACTTCCATTCGGCCAGATATTCGATATTCAGTAAAATGTCCGTTCGGCCAAATGTCAGTCGGTGAAGTTTCCGTTCGGTGAAAAGTCCGTCGGTAAAATGTCTATCGGCCAAATGTCCGTCGGTAGTCTTTCCGGGAGCCTGGAGGCAAAAGCTCTCACTTCACACGGTGAGTGTCCGGGTTCGATTCCCGGCGAAGGGGTGGAAACATCGAACGTGTTTCCTTACACCGGTTGTCTATGTTCACCCATCAGTAAAATGCGTACCTGGGTGATAGTCGACTGGTGTGGGTCGCATCCTGGGACAAAAGTGATTTAATTTGCCCGAAATGCTCTGTATAATAAGGGGCTTTCTATATGGTAAGTTAGGTAAGGTTTGACACGAAACAGGACAAGTGTTTCCTGACGCGGATCTTAGATGTTGACCCGCCGTTGGAGTTTTTTTTCGTCTGACCGAGGCCTTCCGCTGGCTTACCGGTCCACCCCTTTAAAAATTATGGTCAGTTATAACCATTTAGTTACTGATCACTCTCTATATAGTTGTATGTCATTGATGTCAGCTAGGTCTGTATACCTTGTACATGTACTTGTAGTAAATAAAGATACATATTATTATTATTATTAAAGAGAGAAAATAAGAGAGTCCACGCTTCGCAAATAACTTTGCAAACGCAGAAAATGAAAGTCAACGTGCAGAATAACAGTGAGGAAACATAAGGGGTGACTATAGAAAAAAACACTATGAACTCAAAATGAATCTCGGTAATTAATGCCTAACTGATGCGAGTTAAGCAACTAGTCAAAGGTTTTAAACGTGAGAGCTTGCTGACAAGAGACGCCCCGCAACCATTTAAATAAGTTTATTTAGGTACAGGTATACATAAATACAATTATGAAAATAATAATAATCTATAAGTTTATAATAATAATAATAATAATATCTTTATTTACTACAAGTACATGTACATGGTATACTGGCCTAGCTGACATCAGTGACATTTCGGGCAGATTAGGTCAGTGTCCCAGGATGCGACTCACACCAGTCGACTAACACCCAGGTACCCATTTTACTGATGGGGAATATAGACAACAGGTGTAAAGAAACACGCCTAATGTTTTTGCCCTGGCTGGGAATCGAACCCAGGCCCTCGCCGTGTGAAGCGAGAGCTTTAGCCACCAGACCACCAGTCTGGTATTCAGGTATACACAAATACAGTTACATAGATTATCATACATAGCAGCATATGTGCAGAAAACCCTCCAGGATAACCCAAAAAAGTCAGCGACTCATTTCCATTGGGATAAGATAAGATTTCTTCGGATTTTTAACCCCGGAGGATAAGCCACCCAGGATAACCCAAGAAAATTAGTGCGTCATCGAGGACTGTCTGTCTTATTTCCATTGGGGTCCTCAATCTTGTCCCCCAGGATGCGACCCACACCAGTCGACTAACACCCAGGTACCTATTTGCTGCTTGGTGAACATGACAACAGGTGTTAGGAAACACGTCGAAATGTTTCTACCCCGCCGGGAATCGAACCCGGGAACTCCGTGTGTGAAGCTAGAGCTTCAGCCACCAGGCCACCGGGGATATCTTATCATACTGTAAAAGAGATATACTTGGAATAATGTAAAATTAGTTGTTTATATTTTCATGTGTGTTAGCTAAAAAATAAAAAATCATTCTCCTCCCTTTCTGTCTCTACATTAATTAGACAACTTTTGGCTCTTCTTGAACTGGTTCATGCTATGACTGGCTTTGACATGTGCAGGAAGTCTGTTCCATTCCTTTATTGATGTACAATAAAAGGTGTTTGAAGCCTGGCCACTGACTCTGGGTACTACAAAGTTGTGCTCTCTCCCCCTAGTACTATGGTTCCCAGCCTTGACAAAATTGGCAGCAAGATATTCTGGACACTGTCTGTGAGCAATTTTATAAACTTGATTTAACTTCAGCTGTTTTAATCTGTCTTGACAATTCACCATATTCAATTACTGTAATTCATCCTGGCCTACATGTTCTCTTGGACTCAGGTCCAGTATGAATCTTAGCATTTTGTTCTGGGTGATTACCAGTCTATCTTTCAGTACAAGTACATGATACAACTTACACAGACCTCGCTGACATCAGTGACATACCATATAGAAAGCCCCTGGTTATGCAGAGCATTTCTGGCAAATTAAGTTAATTTTGTACCCAGGATGCGACCCACACCAGTCGACTAACACCCAGGTATCAATTTACTGCTAGGTGAACACCCCTAACGTTGCCACCCGTACCGGGGATCGAACCACGGACCTCAATGTGCGATACCAATACAGCTACAGAACACCTAGTAGCAACTTTGTAACATGTGTGTAAATTACCAAGGATAGCCCAATGAAGGTCAGACGAAGTGACTTATTTTGACTGGGGTCCTTGACTTCCTTACTGTAATTATGAGCCTGAAGTCTTCTTCAAGAACAACACCAAGCAGACACTGGTTGCTGAAGTAAAGTAAAGTAAAGTAAAGTAAAGTAAAGTAAATTTCGTTGCAGATTGCAGATTACATAGGTATTGGCAGTTACAATGTAAATTGACAAACTCTGAAGCAGGATCCTGAAGACAGACTGAGCAGGACAACAGAATGTATATGATGGCAGGACCCATTGCTCCTGCCATTCTTAATACTTATATTTAAAATGTTCCCCATCCCTTTCCTCACTTGCCTCACCTCACCTCTTGCCTCACCTCACCTGCCTGATCTCGTCTCTTGCTTCACCTCACCTGCCTGACCTCACCTCTTGCTTCACCTCACCTGCCTGACCTCACCTCTTGCTTCACCTCACCTGCCTGACCTCACCTCTTGCTTCACCTCTGAATCTTTAACTTACCCCAGCTTGAGCAACTCCTGTGACCTCTCCTACTTGATTTCTATATTCTTGCTCTCTTTAAAAGGCAGTGAATCTATATATTTATGTGTACACTTGATTTAGTCCAGCTCTGAATGAATAGTTGTAGCAGTAGTAAAGGTTTTCTTGAAGCTCAGTGTGTTTTTAAATAGTGAACTAGTAGGGAGGCAGCCTGGCTGATAAAGTTCTCGCTTCACACGGCGAGGGTCTGGGTTCGATTCCCGGCGAGGGTAGAAACATTGGGCGTGTTTTTGTACACCGGTTGTCCATGTTCCCCATCAGTAAAATGGGTACCTGGGTGCTAGTCTACTAGTGTGGGTCGCATCCTTTACAAAACTTACCTAATTTGCCCGAAATGTTCTGCATAACAAGCGGCTTTCTATGTAGCAGTGTGTCATTGATGTCAGCTAGGCCTGTATACCTTGTACATGTACTTGTAGAAATAAAGATATTATTATTATTATTATTATTATTATTATTATTATTATTATTATTATTATTATTATTATTATTATTATTATTATTATGCAAACAGTTTAGATGCACACGATAGGGAGAAGCATTAATTAAAGTAAGTCTCCCGGCAACAGACAATATGAATACAGTAACACCGTTTATACATCCACAACTCTATTACTAAGCGAAGACTTACCCATAATTTTCATATTTTTAATAAATATAGCTACTAGAATCAAATTCAAAAGAACTGACTATATACATAATAATGAAAGAGGCCACAGGATTTTCCAGTTGGCAAATGATTTTCCTGAACTGCTTGTAAAATTATGTAATTAAAGAATTCACATAAGGTTTGAGATATTCGTTCATGGTATTAAAACTGAGAAAATCGTTAACCTTAAGAGATTCTGTTATCTTCTACTGTGTGTTGTTGCTCCTCATGAATATTTCAGTTTCCTAAGTTAAATATTTAATGATTCTCTGGATTTATGTGCCAAAATACCTACCTACCTGGAGTCTACCTGGAGGGAATTCCGGGGATCAATGCCCCCGCGGACCGGTCCATGACCAGTCCTCCTGGTGGATCAGGGCCTGATCAACGAGGATGTTACTGCTGGCCACACGTAGTCTAAAGTACGAACCACAGCCCGGCTGATCTGGCCTGACTATAGGTATCTGTTCAGCTCCCTCTTGAAGACAACCAGGGGTCTATTGGTAATTCCCCTTATGGCTGGTGGGAGGCTGTTGAACAGTCTTGGGCCTTGGACGCTTAGTTAATCTTGACCCAGTGAACAAAGACTATAATGATACTATGTTTTGAAAATAATGCTAAACATGTATGACTCTTAAGGGTTTAGATCATTGTTATAATAATAATAATGTTTGACTTACAAGTTTAGTCCATAAGGATTCTAATTATAATAATAATGTGTAACCCTTGCGGGTTTAGTGTTACAATATAAATATGTTAATAAAAGTACTCACCAGACTGTGGAATAACATCTGGGTTCTTCTCATCAGCGTGTCTTGAAGACGCTGGTGGTGACGGGATGGTGTCAGTGATGGCAGGTATCTGTATGGTGTCAGTGAGGGTGTCTGCCGGAACCTTGGAGTGGCAGGCGGTGGTGGAAATGTCATCTTTACTGCCAAGAACAACCTCCTGCAGCATTCCTCTCCTGCACAGCCCTCTGTTTCGCCTGCTACAGGAGCGCAGCCTTAGTACGGCACAGATAATAATGATCACCAATAACACGCCGCCCACCGCCCCGAGCACCAGCGCTATGATGGGCGTCAAGCTGAGATGTGCTGATGACTTGCCATGAGTAGGCGACGGCTTGACCGCAGCTGTCAAGGACACCCAGACACACATGACCAATGAACGCTCATCACTTGACTTTACTCACACAGTCAACACTTTCTGTATGTCATAAGTACGCTCAACAAATACACTAAAGATTTCACATCTTTATACCTACCAGTTTTCAAGATCTCAAGTCTTAAGAGGCACGTAAGTTCCTCCGTCTTCTATGTTCATTTTTTCATTAAAATCTACCTTGTCCATAATTACTATCGCATTTGCTTTGTCTCCCTTCGTAAGGTGAAGTCCAGGATCTTTCCTTAATTCATGGTATAACTTAACAGATCTTTGAGGACAATTGTGATGCAGAGGTCTGAGCTGTGTTCAGAAATCATTTAAAATTAAGTCTTTTCTAAAAGTTTCTCTTATACATTTAAAAAATTATTTTTCATTTATGTTAAGTTAATATAAAAATTAATTATTTTGTACCAAAAAAAAAAAAAATAGAAAACTTACCTAACCCTATAATAAGAAGAGCAATTTAATTTAGCCTAATTCAACTAAATATATTTTAGATAAGTTTACAATAATTTAATAATAAATATACCGATATGTTATTTGGAGTTTTGGAGGCGTGGTTGAAATGATAAGGCTTCGGAGGCTTCTTACTTTATTTGTAATAAAGGTGCGGGTAACAGGCTGCGTGTCTGTGGCCATGGCCAAGGGCCATGCCTTGCGAGGGGGAGACGAGTTAGGCCTGTTGACTGACTGAAGTTTGGGCGCCAAGTGAGAGTGGGCCAGGGCGAGTCTGGTAGACGTGGGTACGCCTACCAGGCTTGCCCTCTGGCGGAATACTATGGAAACTAGCATGGCACGAAATATGAACTCAGCTGGCAGACAGCATGGGCTGTCTATGCAGACAGTCAGGCTGTCTACATCGCTCGGTCACGCTACCCATGGTCGACCCGACCATGAATGGCATTAAAATAACTCGGGTCTCTCTCTCGCAAGAACAGGTCACAGAACACGAAAGAAAAATACATATATACATGAACATATGGACATGGAAAAAAAAACTTCCTCCAGAGAGGGAAGAAAAAAACGGTGTGCTTCGTGGTCTAAGGCAGTGAGCGTCGATGCAGCACTGCACGCCTTCCTGCGTCTGGATACATACTGCAACACGGGAGACATGAGCTGTGACGTAACAGGGTACGGTCTCCTCTGGGATGTGAAGCAGACATCGTAGTAGTCGCTGCAGGGGTTCACTCAACTGGGGCACAACTGCTGGTGCCCTCGAGTGAGGCGTCGTCAGTAGTCGCAACAGGACAGGACTGGCAAGCGACTCAGGAGGACATTCCTCGACTGGTACTGTCGCTGGAGCTGTCGCTGCTGGCGAGTGTGGAGTGAGTCGTGACAGGGACGACTCGGCGAAACATCTGGAGGTCGTAACAGCATACACCATATTGCAGTGAGGGGGCTAGGAGTCAAAGTGACATCATCTTTGTGCAGGCTGCTCACTGAAGCTGTGACACGAGGCTGACAGTCGCCTGCCAACAGGCTTAACTGCGGCTTGGCGAGTGACATCTCTCGACAGTAGAAGTTACAGCATAGGGCAGTGTAAGCGTCCCCAAACTGGTCATCTGCAATAACTGGACTGACGGTCTTGGAGGTGAAGTGGAACGGTCTCGATGGGAGAATCGTCGCGGGTACGATTCAGCAAAGGCATCTACGAGCGGCGAACAATAAGAGCTTTCTGTACAAGGCGCTCGAACGCTCGTAACTGACGCCTGGACTGACAAATGTCAGCTGTCAAGCGCGCGGGGCGCTGGTCACACCGGGTGACAAAGTAACACACAGGTGCTACATAGGACACACGAGAAACTGCACACATACTACACATGTGGTACAACATGGCTTACTAGCAAATGACGCTTTTCTGTGTAAAAATCGTCTCTAAGCAATACACGAACATGTGAGAACACTGACTGAGAGGAATAATAAACACTCGACTTATATCTTCTCTCAAACTTCTCGACAATAATGAAAATAAAATGATCACTGAAAACTACAGCACTCGGGACATCATATGGGTGATGTCAGGCGTGACGTCGTTATGTTGCGAGGGGGAGACGAGTTAGGCCTGTTGACTGACTGAAGTTTGGGCGCCAAGTGAGAGTGGGCCAGGGCGAGTCTGGTAGACGTGGGTACGCCTACCAGGCTTGCCCTCTGGCGGAAAACTATGGAAACTAGCATGGCACGAAATATGAACTCAGCTGGCAGACAGCATGGGCTGTCTATGCAGACAGTCAGGCTGTCTACATAAACAAACTCAACGAAATATATTTTTTTCGTTAGGTTCAAAAGGATTTTTGAGAAATTGCATACACAAATTTTTGCTTGCCTTATTCGGCAAGAAGAACTTTGCTATTTAAGCCAAAATAGCACCCCTACACACATACTATTATATATATATATATATATATATATATATATATATATATATATATATATAATGTATGTGTGTAGGGTGCTATTTGCTTAAATAGCAAAGTTCTTCTTGCCGAATAAGGCAAGCAAAATTTGTGTATGCAATTTCTCAAAATCCTTCTGAACCTAACGAAAAAAATATATTTCGTTGAGTTTGTTTATTATTAAATTATTGTAAATTTATCTAAAATATATTTAGTTGAATTAGGCTAAATTAAATTGCTCTTCTTATAATATATATATATATATATATATATATATATATATATATATATATATATATATATATATATATATATATATATATATATATATATATTATGTAGTGACGATTAGGTAAAACTGGTCAATTAGCAAGAACTCATCTAAAATTAAGTCCTTTCTAAAATTTTCTCTTATACGTATAAAGATATATTTTTTTCATTTATGTTAATGTAAGAATTTATAATTTTGTACCAAGAGAAACTTTGAAAACCTACCTAACCTTATTACAACAAGCGCAATTTATTTTAGCCTAACCCAACTAAATATATTTTAGATACATATTGTCGTGCCGATTAGGTAAAACTTGCGATTTTGGCTTAAATAGCAACGCTCACCTTGCCATATAAGACAAGTGAAAATTTGTGTATGCAATAATTTCGCCAAAATCATTTTGAACATAACGAAAAAAAAATATTTCATTGTATTTGTTTATTATTAAATTAATGTTAACGTATCTAAAATATATTTAGTTGGGTTAGGCTAAATTAAATTGCGCTTGTTGTAATAAGGTTAGGTAGGTTTTCAAAGTTTCTCTTGGTACAAAATTATAAATTCTTACATTAACATAAATGAAAAAAATATATCTTTAAATGTATAAGAGAAAATTTTAGAAAGGACTTAATTTTAGATGAGTTCTTGCTAATTGACCAGTTTTACCTAATCGGCACGACATATATATATATATATATATATATATATATATATATATATATATATATATTTTATTTTTTTTTTTTTTTATTAACACATTGGCCGATTCCCACCAAGGCAGGGTGGCCCGAAAAGAAAAACTTTCATCATCATTCACTCCATCACTGTCTTGCCAGAAGGGTGCTTTACACTACAGTTATAAAACTGCAACATTAACACCCTCCTTCAGAGTGCCGGCACTGTACTTCCCATCTCCAGAACTCAAGTCCGGCCTGCCGGTTTCCTGAATCCTTCATAAATGTTACTTTGCTCACACTCCAACAGCACGTCAAGTATTAAAAACCATATGCCTCCATTCACTCCTATCAAATACGCTCACACATGCTTGCTGGAAGTCCAAGCCCCTCGCACACAAAACTTCCTTTACCCCTCCCTCCAACCTTTCCTAGGCCGACCCCTACCCGCCTTCCTCCACTACAGATTTATACACTCTTGAAGTCACTCTGTCTCGTTCCATTCTCTCTACATGTCCAAACCACCTCAACAACCCCCCCTCAGCTCTCTGGACAATCGTTTTGGTAATCCCCACCTCCTCCTAATTTCAAACTCGAATTCTCTGCATTATATTCACACCACACATTGACCCTCAGACATGACATCTCCACTGCCTCCAGCCTTCTCCTCGTTGCAACATTTCATCACCCATGCTTCACACCCATATAAGAGCGTTGGTATAACTATACTTCTACATTCCCTCTTTACTTTCCATGGACAAGGTTCTTTGTCTTCACAGACTCAAGTGCTCCACTCACCCTTTTCCCTCATCAATTCTATGATTCACCTCATCCTTCATAGACCCATCCGCCGACATGTCCACTCCCAAATATCTGAATACATTCACCTCCATATCTCTCCTCCAATTGATATCCAATCTTTCGTCACCTATTCTTTTGTTATCCTCATCACCTTACTCTTTCCTATATTCACTTTCAATTTTCTTCTTTACACACCCTACCAAATTCATCCACTAACCTCTGCAACTTTCTTAGAATCTCCCAAAGCACAGTGTCATCAGCAAAAAGCAACTGTGACAACTTCCACTTTGTATTTGATTCTATCTTTAGCCCACACCTCTTGCCAAGACCCTCGCATTCACTTCTCTTACAACCCCATCTATAAATATATTGAAACAACCAGGTGACATCACACATCCTTGTCTAAGGCCCACTTTTACTGGGAAATAGTCCCTCCTCTCCTACACACTCTAACCTGAGCCTCACTATCCTCATAAAAACTCTTCACTGCTTCAGTAACCTTCTCCTATTCCATACACCTGCAACATCTGCCACATTGCCCCCTATCTACCCTATCATACGCCTTTTCCAAATCCATAAATGCCACAAAAACATCTTTACCCTTATCCAAATACTGTTCACCTATATGTTTCACTGTAAACACTTGGTCTACACACCCCTACCTTCCTAAAGCCCCTTGTTCATCTGCTATCCTGCTTTCTGTTTTACTCTTTAAATTTTTTCAATAATAACTCTACCATACACTTTACCAGGTACACTCAAAGACTTATTCCCCTAAAATTTTTGCACTCTCTTTGTCCCCTTTGCCTTTATAAAAGGAACAATACAGCTCTCTGCCAATCCCTAGGTACCTTCCCTCTTCCAAACATTTATTAAATAATAGCACCAACCACTCCAAAATTATATCCCCACCTGCTTTTAACATTTCTATCTTTATCCCATCAATCCCAGCTGCCTTACCCCCTTCATTCTACCCACTGCCTCACGAACTTCCCTACACCCACAACTGCTCTTCCCACTCCTACAAGATGTTTTCCTCCTTTCCCTACACACGAAATTACAGCTTCCTGTCTTCATCAACATTTAACAAATCCTCAAAATATTCCTCCATCTTCCCGATACCTCTAACTCTCCATTTAATAACTCCCTCTCTATTTTTAACTGTCAAATCCATTTGTTCTCTAGGCTTCCTCAACTTATTAATCTCATTCCAAAACTTTTCTTATTTTCAACAAAATTTGCTGATAACATCTCACCCACTCTCTCATCTGCTCTCTTTTTACATTGCTTCACCACTCTTTAACCTCTCTTTTCTCTCCATATACTCTTCCCTCCTTCATCACTTCTACTTTGTAAAACCTCTCATAGCTAACTTTTTCTCCACTACTCTTTTTATATCATTCCACCAATCGCTCCTCTTCCTCCTGCACCCACTGCCTGTAACCACAAACTTCTGCAACACTCTAACACTACATTTTTAAATCTACCCCATACATTTTCGACCCCATTGCCTACACTCTCACTAGCCCATCTATCCTCCAATAGTTGTTTATATCTTACCCTAACTGCCTCCTCTTTTAGTTTATAAACCTTCACCTCTCTTTACTTACTGATTCTATTTTCCTTGTATCCCATCTACCTTTTACTCCCACTGTAGCTATAACTAAAAAGTGATCTGATATATCTGTAGCCCCTCTATAAACATGTACATCCTGAAGTCTACTCAACAGTCTTTTATCCACCAATACATAATCCAACAAACTACTTTCCTTACGTGCTATATCATACCTTGTATATTTATTTATCCTTTTTTTCATAAAATATGTATTACTTATTAACAAACCTCTTTCTACACATAGCTCAATTAATGGTTCCCATTTACATTTACCCTGGAACCCCAAATTTACCTACTACTCCCTCCACAACATTTTTACCCACTTTATCATTAAGATCCCCAACCACAATTACTCTCTCACTTGGTTCAAAACTCCCCACACACTCACTCAATATTTCCCAAAATCTCTCTCTCTCTCCTCTACACTTCTCTCTTCTCCAGGTGCATAAACACTTACTATAACCCACTTTTCACATCCAACCTTTATTTTAATCCACATAATCCTTGAATTTATACATTTATATTCCTTCTTTACCTGCCATAACTGATTATTCAACATTATTGCCACTCCTTCTTTAGCTCTAACTCTATTTGAAACCCCTGACCTAATCCCATTTATTTCTCCCCACTGAAACTCTCCTACCCCCTTCAGCTTTGTCTCACTTAAAGCCAGGACATCCAGCTTCTTTTCATTCATAACATCTACAATCATCTCTTTTTTATCATTCGCACAACATCCACGCACATTCAAACATCCCACTTTGACGGTTTTCTTCTTTTTCTTTTTAGTAAGCTATACAGGAAAAGGGGTTACTAGCCCATTGTTCCTGGCATTTTAGTTGATTTTTACAACACGCATGGCTGACGGAGGAAAGATTCTTATTCCACTTCCTCATGGATATGAAAGGAAAAGGAAAAATTATAAGAACAAGAACTATTAAGATAAAATCAAAGAAAACTCAGATGAGTGTGTATACATAAACGTGTACATGTTTGCGTAGTGTGACCTAAGTGTAAGTAGAAGTAGCAAGACGTACCTGAAATCTTGCATGTTTATGAGACAGAAAAAAAGACACCAGCAATCCTACCATCATGTAAAACAGTTTCAGGTTTCTGTTTCACAGTTACCTGGCAGGATGGTAGTACCTCCCTGGGTGGTTGCTGTCTATGAACCTACTACCTTTATATATACGTATATATATATATATATATATATATATATATATATATATATATATATATATATATATATATATATATATATATATAATGTGTGAGCGTGTTAGATAGGAGTGAATGGAGACGAATGGTTTTTGGGACCTGACGAGCTGTTGGAGTGTAAGCAGGGCAATTTTTTGTGAAGGGATTCAGGGAAACCAGTTAATTAATTTAGTTGGACTTGAGTCCTGGAAATGGGAAGTACAATGCCTGCACTTTAAAGGAGGGGTCTGGGATAGTGACAGTTGGGAGGGACTTATTCTCAGCTGTCGTATCTGAGCGCCTCTGCAAAGACAGTGATTATGTATGAGTGAGGTGAAAATGTTGAATGATGATGATAGTATTTTCTTTTGGGGGATTTTCTTTCTTTTTATGTCACCCTCGGTGGGAAACGGCCGACTTGTTGAAAAAAAAAAAAAAAAAAAAAAAATAATATATATATATATATTATATATATATATATATATATATATATATATATATATATATATATATATATATATATATATATATATATATATATATATATATATATATATGTATATATATATATATATATATATATATATATATATATATATATATATATATATATATATATATATATATATATATATATATATATATATATATATATATATATATATATTGTCGTGCCGATTAGGTAAAACTTGTGATTTTGGCTTAAATAGCAACGCTCTTCTTGCCATATAAGACAAGCGAAATTTTGTGTATGCAATAATTTCGCAAAAATCATTCTGAACCTAAAGAAAAAAATATATTTCATTGTGTTTGTTTATTATTAAATTATTGCTAACGTATCTAAAATATATTTAGTTGGGTTAGGCTAAATTAAATTGCGCTTGTTGTAATAAGGTTAGGTAGGTTTTCAAAGTTTCTCTTGGTACAAAATTATAAATTCTTACATTAACATAAATGAAAAAAATATATCTTTAAACGTATAAGAGAAAATTTTAGAAAGGACTTAATTTTAGATGAGTTCTTGCTAATTGACCAGTTTTACCTAATCGGCACGACATATATATATATATATATATATATATATATATATATATATATATATATATATATATATATATATATATATATATATATATATACAAATGTCTTCTCTTTAAAATCCTCTCAAATATTTTAACTGTTGATATGAAGCTACAAAGCTCAGTTTCTTTCCTTTCAGGCGATTAGCAAGCAGGTTTCCACCCAATAAAAAGGCAAGTGTAAGAGAGCGATTAGAAAGGGACGTGAAAGGAACTTTTAATGTGCCACTCTCAGTTTTATAGCCGAGTGTGAAGATGGTGATTAGGGCTAAAAGCTGATGTGAAGAGTAACTTACCGGTGCGTCTCTCAGTGATGTCTTTGAGTGTGTATACCTGAAGACTGATCTTTTCGCTGCTGCCTTTATCATTAGTGGAGAACACGACTCCCAGGAGAGCCTCGTCCGCTGGGACACCGCCCACTGAAAACGTCGGCACCTGCCGACACGGGCAAGACAAGTGTTTTATTCAGGCATTATGGTACGTAACTATGTGTTACCTTTGTGCAGGATAATACATTGCAATTCACAGTTGTGTGCATCACAGTGCGTAGTAATTTGTTGTGTGCAGCATAGTGCATCGCAATGTGTTGAAAGTGTACAGAATGGTATATAGTAATTTGCTATAATTCTATGTAAGCAGTATGGTACATAGCAATATACCATACTGCTGAAAGTTAACCTGAAGGATGGTAGACAGCAAAAACTTAGGCCTTGTTTCTCTTTGCAAGGCCTTTTTAACCAAGAATATTTTAATTTTAGTTGAAAATTTGAAAATTCCTAAGAAAGAAAATCTCATAATGCAACTCAATTCTTCTTCCTTTTTTGGTAATTATAACAGCTTTATAATAAGTATATTTGTAGACACAGCTTATCCATAAATTAGTTATTACAGTTAACAGGATGAATGATGGGTACATAGTGAACTAGTAAGTAATGTCATCGAGATAGAGCATGCGTAATATACTAGCCTCTGTCGTTCTCAGGATAAGTATAAGGAGCAAACTATACTAGCCACTGTTGTCTGTACGAGCGACATGGGGAGCTCGGTCAACTAGCTTATACCGTCCACTGGATATTCAATGAATATGGTACACAATAGACCTGCTGCTTCAGTTCATAAGATATCTATGAAGAGCAAAGCAGACTAGATACTACTGCCCATACGAAGGATCTGGCAAAGTGAACTTGAATTATTTCAGTAGCTTGGCGACACGAGAAAGGTATCCCCAAGACTCCATGACCCACGACGCCTCTACTTCAGTGAACGGTTAAGGTACAGAAAATTGTTTATTTAGAGACAAAATTTTCGATACTACACACCAAACAAAACTATCAACACTACACACATTAGGCAAAATTATTACCACTATACACTAGGCAAAACTATCACCACTATACACTAGTCGAAATATCACCACTGTACAACAGATAAAACTATCACTACCACACACCACACAAGAAATATCACCACTGTACAACAGATACAACTATCACTACCACACACCACACAAGAAATATCACCACTGTACAACAGATAAACTATCACTACCACACACCACACAAGAAATATCACCACTGTACAACAGATACAACTATCACTACCACACACCACACAAGAAATATCACCACTGTACAACAGATAAAACTATCACTACCACACACCACACAAGAAATATCACCACTGTACAACAGATACAACTATCACTACCACACACCACACAAGAAATATCACCACTGTACAACAGATACAACTATCACTACCACACACCACACAAGAAATATCACCACTGTACAACAGATACAACTATCACTACCACACACCACACAAAATATCACTACTGTACAACAGATACAACTATCACTACCACACACACAAGAAATATCACCACTTGTTACAAAGATACAACTATCACTACACACACACAACAGAAATATCACTACTGTACAACAGATACAACTATCACTACCACACAATCACAAAAATATCCCTGTAAAAAGATACAACTATCACTACCACACACCACACAAGAAATCAGATGTATCCAATTGACTGAGTTTTGTCTGAGAGTGAGTCTGTCTTAGTTGGTTAATAGAGTTAAAGCTGATAGACTACACGACGATCATTAAAGCTGAATATTACTTTTAACCAGCAATCGAGAATAATTACGAAAATATGGCTTAAATTACTCTCTCATCAATATTCACGGAAAGAGATATTGCCCTTAATGAACAAGACAACCGTGCAACACCTGAGGATCTTTATTGGGACAATTTTCGCCTAGTCCTCAACCTTTTTTTTTTTCAATCCTATACAGTGGCATGAGGAAGGTGACCTTTATACTGGAGCCAGTGGAAGAAGTAGAGAGGTGCAGCAGTTGATGACATCGTCACAAGTGGAAGAAGTAGAGAGGTGCAGCAGTTGATGACATCGTCACAAGTGGAAGTGGTTGTGGCTAGTAAGGTGGGCCAGATATTAGTGAGGTATTTCAAGAAAAGATTTTGTTACTGTGTCAGTTAATTATCACTCCATCAGTGATATTATACCGACACGTTAACGAATCAGACACATGAGCAACACAATCGACACATGGCAACACCAGGAATCAGACACATGTGCAACACCAGGGAATCAGACACATGTGCAACACCAAGGAATCAGACACATGTGGAACACCAGGGAATCAGACACATGTGGAACACCAGGGAATCAGACACATGTGCAACACCAGGGAATGGGACACATGTGCAACACCAGGGAATGGGACACATGTGCAACACCAGGGAATGAGACACATGTGCAACACCAGTGAATGAGACACATGTGCACAAGGAATGAGACACATGTGCAACACCAGGGAATCAGACACATGTGCAACACCAGGGAATCAGACACATGTGCAACACCAGGGAATCAGACACATGTGCAACACCAGGGAATCAGACACATGTGCAACACCAGGGAATCAGACACATATGTCTGATTCCTTGGTGTTGTACATCAGATTGTTTCAAAATAATACAGAGGTGTTGCACTGATGTTTTATTTCAATAACTTGTGGATATTATACTCTTCTTTCAGTTGTTCATCTTCCTCACAACCGAACTTTTTCCCTTGACTCTACAAGAAATAAGCCGAATAAAATTTTATGAAGTATCTACATAATTTTTTTTTTATTTGCAATTTTTAATTTCAAAACGTTATTAATTTTTATTATTTTCCAAGTTCATTTACACATTTATATTCTACTATAATTTGTCTTCAAATGCAAAGATTTTTTATTATTTTTTTTAAAGGCAAGTAACAACAGTATGTTTTACAGAGGTAGCATGCTTGTTAATCTCAGAATTTTAAATAAATTCATTAAATTGGCTCCTACACAGTCCGAAATCTATACACACCTGCTTTTTTTTGTATAGAGGATACATAAGCACTAAGGTTATAAACCAGTCCGAAAGGGCATTTGCATTTAACTGCATAAAATTCCTAATTTTTCACAATCTCCTAAGAATTAGCACCTACACAGGCCAAAAACAAATCTTAAATCCTTCTTTATAGTTAGATGCACCGGTTTTAAAAGTTTGAAGCTGATAAGAAGTACTCGAATGTCTCTAATCACTAAATGATTCAGTGGCTTCTTCGGTCCAGTAGAGAGAAGAACGGTTAAGACGAGAAATTTGAGGTAATCAGTCTTTCAGCCTGGGATTCATCAATCTTCAGATTGATACGATGTGCATCATAAACTTGCAATTAATTTCCAAATAATTTAAACGGGGTTCTCAGTAAAATAACTACAATTAACAATATAAATTAGGTTCTTAATAACTTTTTATTATTTCAATGAAGTGAAAATTGCGCGATATGCAAAATTTTATAAATGGAAAAGTCACCTTTGGAAAAAAAAATATAATTTTTTAAAGATTTCAGAGAACGGTAAAAGAGACGCAAAATTTCTGTTGCAGACTCTGTTACCACACAAGGAGATAATAGCGTAACTATACTCATTTCTTTTTTTGCTACTCAAGACCTGCGAAAGCTTCCTGCACTTTGTCCTGATAGGATCGAAGTCCCTCGAGTCCCAGGGGAAAATTTAGCAAAAGTTTTCTCATTTGCGTTGCTGGCAGTCTCATGAAAGTAACTTAAAGAGATATGAGGTTCCAGGTTTGTTATCCAACGCCTCACTGAGGCTGCTGGAGGAAAGATTAAATCCTAAGATATTACTCTATGGTGAGCCGTTATTTATCTGTGGCCTGGGACCTATATCTTACGATATAATATATATATTTTTTACCGGGTGAACGCGTATGCCAGAGGAAGACCTCGAAGTGGGGGCCTTCGTATGATTAATATTGGAGTCAGGAGGAATTTTCTGTGTTCACCATTACCACTTAACACGTGGTGAGGTAGAGATCAGTGTTGTACCGCAGCTCCACCAGTGTTGTACCTCAGCTCCACCAGTGTTGTACCGCCGCTCCACCAGTGTTGTACCGCAGCTCCACCAGTGTTGTACCGCAGCTCCACCAGTGTTGTACCTCAGCTCCACCAGTGTTGTACCGCAGCTCCACCAGTGTTGTACCACAGCTCCACCAGTGTTGTACCGCAGCTCCACCAGTGTTGTACCGCAGCTCCACCAGTGTTGTACTGCAGCTCCACCAGTGTTGTACCGCCGCTCCACCAGTGTTGTACCGCAGCTCCACCAGTGTTGTACCGCAGCTCCACCGGTGTTGTACCGCCGCTCCACCAGTGTTGTACCGCAGCTCCACCAGTGTTGTACCTCAGCTCCACCAGTGTTGTACCGCCGCTCCACCAGTGTTGTACCGCAGCTCCACCAGTGTTGTACCGCAGCTCAACCAGTGTTGTACCGCAGCTCCACCAGTGTTGTACCGCAGCTCCACCAGTGTTGTACCGCAGCTCCACCATTGTTGTACGCAGCTCCACCAGTGTTGTACCGCAGCTCCACCAGTGTTGTACCGCAGCTCCACCAGTGTTGTACCGCAGCTCCACCAGTGTTGTACCGCAGCTCCACCAGTGTTGTACCGCAGCTCCACCAGTGTTGTACCGCAGCTCCACCAGTGTTGTACCGCAGCTCCACCAGTGTTGTACTGCAGCTCCACCAGTGTTGTACCGCAGCTCCACAAGTGTTGTACCGCAGCTCCACCAGTGTTGTACCGCAGCTCCACCAGTGTTGTACCGCAGCTCCACCAGTGTTGTACTGCAGCTCAACCAGTGTTGTACCGCAGCTCCACCAGTGTTGTACCGCAGCTCCACCAGTGTTGTACCGCAGGTCCACCAGTGTTGTACCGCAGCTCCACCAGTGTTGTACCGCAGCTCCACCAGTGTTGTACCGCAGCTCCACCAGTGTTGTACCGCAGCTGCACTAGACTCAAGTCTAGTTTGTTCTTTATCAGCATTTCGTTGTTGTTCATGTATAGTATACATGTATAGTATACATGTATAGTATACATGTATAGTATACATGTATAGTATACAATACCGACAAGATGAAGAATTAGACGTATGTGCAATATCCGATAATGCCAGTGGCATTATCAATACGAATTCAATGTGTAAAGATAAAGCCACTGGATGGCGAAACGTCTACAAATAAAGATACCGAGATGTTGCACATGTGTCTTATTCTTCATCAACATTTCAATGCACAGAATAAATGCAACGAGAGGCGTATGTATCATTTATATATATATATATATATATATATATATATATATATATATATATATATATATATATATATATATATATATATATATTATACAAACACACACGTGTGTGTGTGTTTATGGAGAGAGGGTTGGAAATAAATTTAAAGGGATGGCTGGTTTGATGGGGCAGGCGGAAGGTTAAGAGAGGTTTATAGTGGTGTTTGAAGCAAGGTGCAGAGGGGCATTTAAAAGGTGTTAAGGAAAGGTGTAGCGAGAACGGGAAAGTTTAGGAGAAAGTTTGTAGATATAGTGGGGTGTTATGAAGGTGTAGGGCGGGGGCGGGGTTGGAAGGTGTAGTGAGGCATCAGGAAGGCGTAAGAAAGAGTTGGAAGGTGTAGGGAAGACCTAGGAGAGATGCAGTGGTGTAGGGGAAGGAGGAATATTGGAATGATAGTGGAATGAAGTATAGTGGAATGAAGTGTAGTGGAATGAAGAATAGTGGAATGAAGTGTAGTGGAATGAAGTGTAGTGGAATGAAGTGTAGTTGATTGAAGTGTAGTGGAATGAAGTGTAGTGGATTGAAGTGTAGTGGAATGAAGTGTAGTGGATTGAAGTGAAGTGGAATGAAGTGTAGTGGAATGAAGCGTAGTGGAATGAAGCGTAGTGGAATGAAGTGTAGTGGAAGGAAGTGTAGTGGAATGAAGTTTAGTGGAAGGAAGTGTAGGGAAGAGTTTAAAAAGAGGTATTGGGTGTTGGGAGAGTTTGGAAGGAGTGTCAATGTTGGAAGAGATGCAGAGTGAGGAATGACAGCAATGAGGTAACAGCTTTCCACTCAAACTTAAGATAAGGTCAGTTTGATGTGAATAAATTTCTTGGTGAATTGTCACCTTTACATGTCCAGCTGGAGACCATGCTCGAGGCTCACTGGTGTGAAACATAGCTTGCGGTCAAGTAGGCTACTTATCTTATGAGGCATCTCTAGATGATTTGTTTAAGGCGTCAGATCAGTAGATAGCTATACTCGTGGAGAGCAGCCGATTTCGATTCGAATCCTGCTAACTGCTGTATTTTTCCGCATATAGCTTTCGCTTGTTTCTGACATATATATATATATATATATATATATATATATATATATATATATGTCGTGCCGATTAGGTAAAACTGGTCAATTAGCAAGAACTCATCTAAAATTAAGTCCTTTCTAAAATTTTCTCTTATACGTTTAAAGATATATTTTTTTCATTTATGTTAATGTAAGAATTTATAATTTTGTACCAAGAGAAACTTTGAAAACCTACCTAACCATATTACAACAAGCGCAATTTAATTTAGCCTAACCCAACTAATTATATTTTAGATACGGTAACATTAATTTAATAATAAACAAACACAATGAAATATATTTTTTTCGTTATGTTCAGAATGATTTTGGCGAAATTATTGCATACACAAATTTTCGCTTGTCCTATATGGCAAGAAGAGCGTTGCTATTTAAGCCAAAATCGCAAGTTTTACCTAATCGGCACGACATATATATATATATATATATATATATATATATATATATATATATATATATATATATATATATATATATATATATATGTCGTGCCGATTAGGTAAAACTGGTCAATTAGCAAGAACTCATCTAAAATTAAGTCCTTTCTAAAATTTTCTCTTATACGTTTAAAGATATATTTTTTTCATTTATGTTAATGTAAGAATTTATAATTTTGTACCAAGAGAAACTTTGAAAACCTACCTAACCTTATTACAACAAGCGCAATTTAATTTAGCCTAACCCAACTAAATATATTTTAGATACGTTAACATTAATTTAATAATAAACAAACACAATGAAATATATTTTTTTCGTTATGTTCAGAATGATTTTGGCGAAATTATTGCATACACAAATTTTCACTTGTCTTATATGGCAAGGTGAGCGTTGCTATTTAAGCCAAAATGGCAAGTTTTACCTAATCGGCACGACATATATATATATATATATATATATATATATATATATATATATATATATATATATATATATATATATATATATATTATTATTAACACATCGGCCGATTCCCACCAATGCAGGGTGGTCCGAAAAAGAAAAACTTTCATCATCATTCACTCCATCACTGTCTTGCCAGAGGGGTGCTTTACACTACAGTTATAAAACTGCAACATTAACACCCCTCCTTCAGAGTGCAGACACTGTACTTCCCATCTCCAGGACTCAAGTCCGGCCTGCCGGTTTCCCTGAATCCCTTCATAAATGTTACTTTGCTCACACTCCAACAGCACGTCAAGTATTAAAAACCATTTGTCTCCATTCACTCCTATCAAATACGCACACACATGCTTGCTGGAAATCCAAGCCCCTCGCACACAAAACCTCTTTTACCCCCTCACTCCAACCTTTCCTAGGCCGACCCCTACCCCGCCTTCCCTCCACTACAGATTTATACACTCTCGAGGTCATTCTGTTTCGTTCCATTCTCTCTACATGTCCGAACCACCTCAACAACTCCTACTCAGTCCTCTGGATAATAGTTTAGGTAATCCCGCACCTCCTCCTAATTTCCAAACTCCGAATTCTCTGCATAATATTCACACCACACATTGACCTCAGACATGACATCTCCATTGCCTCCAGCCTTCTCTTCGTTGTGACATTCATCACCCATGGTTCACACCCATATAAGAGTGTTGGTATAACTATACTCTCATACATTCCCCTCTTAACTTCCATGGACAAAGTTCTTTGTCTCCACAGACTCCGAAGTGCACCACTCACCCTTTTCCCCTCATCAATTCTATGATTCACCTCATCCTTCATAGGCCCATCTGCTGACATGTCCACTCCCAAATATCTGAATACTGAATATTACATGACGCTCTAACCGACAGGACCACTCAATACTACAAGAATCAAGCACCCAGCAGAGCTAGGTGAAAAGCTCTGTTCCACAAGGCACAGTACTCGTTCCCATCCTATTCCACATCCTCATATCTGACATAGACAGAGATGTAAGCTGTCCCTGGGTGTTAGCCGACTATTGTGGGTCGCATTCTGGGGACAAAATTAACTTAATTTTCCTGAAATGCTCTGCATAACAAGGGGCTTTCAATGATGTCAGATTGGTTTGCATATGTTGAACATGTACTTGTAGAAATTATAATAATAATTATTGCTATAATTATTCTGAAAACCAGATCGAGCAAATTACAGTGCCTGCAAAAAAATATATCTATATTTCCAATGCCAAAAAATCTATACACGTGATTTAGGTGCATACATTTCACTTGCGTTTCCGCCATAGGAAAAGTGGGCGGAACTTGTGATGACCTAGTGTACTGGAGCCCGTCTTGTGTCCATTCTTCACCACAATGCCACGCTTCAGTGCTCTGCCAGAGCTCGGTGAGGAAGGAGGCTTGTTACGTTGTTCCTCAGTGCCCCTTTTTCACTCGACCAAGAAAATGCCATGCTATATCTCAGCTCCAAGTGGTCAGAAATCCTATCGAGAATGTCCGGCATATGATGAAAAATAAGATTGCAAAAGCTCGACCCACCAACATCACAGACTTAAAGGAGGCACTGAATAAGCTTTGGATCAACATGGAGGCCTCCTAATGTATAGAGTTTTGGACAATCATACCCTTGTTCTATATCACTATCTGAAGTTGCCTGGGCATCGAAGTGGCGAGGGTGGAGGAGTAAGAGGCGTCCATGTTGATCCAAAGCTTCTTCAGTGCCTCCTTCAGGTCCGTGATGTTCGTGAGTCGAGCTTTCGCAATCTCATTTTTCATCTTATACCGGGCATTCTCGATAGGATTTCTGACCACTTGGAGCGAAGATATAGCATGGCAAAGCTCGTAGTCGAGTGAAAAAGGGGCACTGAGGAACAGCGTAACAAACCTCTTTCCTCAACGAGCTCTGGCAGAGCACTGAAGCGTGGCATGATGGGGAACAATGGAGCAAGACTGGCTCCAATGCACTAAGTCATCACAAGCTTCGCCCACTTTTCCTATGGCGGAAGCCCAAGTGAAATGTATGCCACAAAATCTCGTGTATAGATTTTTTTTACATTGGGAATGCATAGATTTTTTTTTTTGCAGCCACTGTATTACCTCTAGTAGGCTATGTTACAAACTGCATCAGGAAGTTACTGGACTCTAGATTACCGGTCAAAGAAGTCAAGTCTATATGATTAAGTTAAAATCCCCTACTACTACATTATCGTGTCTAGAAGCCCTAACAATTTTGTCCCTAAGAAGTCTCCCTTTGTCGCTTTCTAAGGCTTGAGGTCGGTATATTACACCTGAAATTAGTTTTCCTTGTCTTTCTAGAAATTCTACCCAAACAGATTCTGTGTCTAATCCATCGATTTTAATACTTGTTTTATGCAACAAATCATATTTTCTAAGACTTATAGAGCTAAAGTTTTTCTAATCTTTTTTAGTATTTTCTACAGGAGAAGGGGTTAGTAGTTCATTGCTCCCATCATTTTAGTCGCCTCATACGACACACATGGCTTACGGAGGAACGATTCTTTTCCACTTCCTCATGGAGAATAGAGGAATTAAAGAACAAAAACTATTAAGAAAAAGAAGAAAAAACGTAGATGTGTGTATGCATTTATATGCATGGGCTAGCCTGTGTAGTGTGACATAAGTGTAAGTAGAAGTAGCAAGATATACCTGTTATCCAGCATGTTTATGAAACAAAAAAGACACCAGCAATCCTACCATCAAGTAAAACTATTACAGGTTTCTGTTTCACACTCTCTTGGCAGGACGGTAGTACCTCCCTGGTAGTTGCTGTCTACCAACTTACTACGTACCTGTTGCAGGTTATTAACTGTTGCGTAAGCGCGCCTCTGACAAGACAATACAGCCTAAGAGGTCAGAGGCTGCAAAACTCCCTCAAGGAAAAGGATCTTGGGGTGAGCATCATACCGAGCATATCTCAAGAGGTGCACGCCAACCAAATAACTGCTGTAGCATAAGGATGCCTGGCAAACCAAAGAACAACGTTTCGACATTAAGTAAGGAGTCATTCACGGCACTGTACACCGTATACGTCAGGCCAATATTGGAGTATGCAGCACCAGTATGGAATCCACACCTGGTCAAACACGTCAAGAAATTATAAAAGGTGCAAAGACTTGCAACAAGACTAGTCCTGGAGCTGAAGGGTTTGTCCTACGAGGATAAGTTAAGGGAACTCAACCTGACAACACTGGAAAACAGGAGGGATTGGGAAGACATGATAACAACATATAAAATTCTGAGAGGAATTGACAGGGTGGATAGGAACAGGATGCTTCAGAGATCTGACACAGCAACAAGGGGGACACAACTGGAAGATGAAAACTCAGATGAGTCTCAGGGATGTTAGGAGGTATTTTTTCAGTTATAAAGTTGTCAGGAAGTGGAATATTCTGGAGAGTGATGTAGTGGAGGCAGGATCTATACATTGCTTTAAGAGATATCATAAAGCTCATGGAGCAGGGAGTGGACCTAGTAGCGACCAGTGAAGAATCGGGCCCAGAAGCTATGACTTGATCCATGCAACCACAGTTAGGTGAGTACACACACACACACACACACTCACACACACTCACACACACACACACACACACACACACACACACACACACACACACACACACACACACTCACCGTGTTTGTTGTGTTAGCGAGGAGAGTGCTGGTGTGAGGTTGATACAGCTCCAGTATGAAGGTCTGTGGGAGGCCGCCATCAAAGCCAGCAACACACCGGACGTTAACCACTTCCACTGACAGGTTGTACATGGAACAGTTGTGTACTGGGTCAGGCTTGCCTGTAGGAGACACAGGTTGTACATGGAACATTTGTGAACTGGGTCAGGCTTGCCTGTGAGAGACACAGGTTGTACATGGAACAGTTGAGTACTGGGTCTAGCTTCCCGGAAGGATACATATGTTGTACAGGGAACAGTTGTTTACTAGGTCAGGCTCACCTGCGGAAAACATAGGTTGTACATGGAAAAGGTCTGTACTGGGAGGCACAGATTGTACATGGAACAGCTGGCACTGGAACAAGCTTAACTGCGGGAGACAGATTATTTATGGAAGATTTTAGACTACAGCAGTGTACCGGGACATCGTAAGTCATTAACCCAACCCCCAAACCAGAGAGCTTGCTGTGAATCAACTAGAACCAATTACAACTAGCTAGAATAAACTAGATCTAAAACAAACGAAAACTATTTATTACTAACTAGAATTAACTAAAATCAACTAGAACTAAATACCAACTTGAACTAACCTATCACTGTACGGGTGGGGATTGAACTCGCGGCAAGTGAGTCGTAAAACTCCAAACCAGCCACTGGACAAGTTGCTACATTAGAACTAACTAGAACCGACTAAAACTAACTGGAACCAACTACAACTAATACCAACTAGAACTAACTATTATCAACCAGAACTAACCAGAGCTAACCAGAAGGAACTAGAACTAGATTTTATGAACTAGAACGAGCTAGAATTATTTACAACAAATTGAAACTAACTAGAAGCAGCTAGAATTAACTAGAACCAACTACAACTAACGAACTAATTAGATCAAATTGGAACTAACTAGAAGCAGCTAGAATTAACTAGAACCATCTACAACTAACTAGAACCAACTAGTTAGAACTGACTAGAACAAGTATGAAATAACTAGAACGAAGTACTATAGCTAAATCGAATTAGATAGAATTAACTAGAAGTAAATAAAACCAGCTAGAATAATATATAACCAACTAAAACTGACTAGAACCAACTAGAACTAACTAGAACCAGTTATGAACCAAGAATTTTTTTTATACTTGACCGTCACGAATTATGAGGAACCATTAAGAGATATAATTAATAGTTGAAGTTGGGAGAGAGACTCGTTGGTGTATATTTTCAAAATTCTTTAATGTTTATTTTTATGGTAATGAAGACATTATTGTACACAATCCTCTGCGATAATGTTTACTCTCTGGTAAACATCGTCAAGTTTATATTTTATATTATATTGATATAACATAAATTTGTTGGATATATTAAATGACATTTAAGACATGTGTACAACAGTTAAGTATCTTTATTCCGAAATGTTTCGCCTTCATAATAGGCTCCTACATTCGAATACTTAGAATACAGAGGCAACAAAATCAGAAGAGATGAGAAACGTTTTGGAATTAGGATACCTAACTGTTGCACATGTGTCTTAATTATTAACTTGCTGGTAGTGTATAAAGATCATACTCACGATATATGTTAGAAAATGGCGGGTTACCCAGCCAGAGAATGTGAAGTCTATGGCTTGTACCTAAGAAGTTATACTTTTTTTGATTTATATATTGACTTTGAATTCCATGGATCGTGTATTAAGTTTTGATATATGAATATGTACATTATTGTAATCTTGGGTACGAGTGTACAAACAGTAGTAAAGAGGAAATTATAATTCACTGCTAACTTAAGAGATTTTACAAACTGTTTGATCGAAGTTTTAGGAGCTAACAATTTTTCAGCACTAAAACGGTGAAGCTCTGAGCAAATGAAAATAAACATGATAAAAAAAATCGAAATTGCAGAGAACGAGGCATTGAAAAAATGAGGAAATTTAAACAGATTTTGAATTTTCAGAATTGCCTTACTAAGTTTCATGGATAAAGCCAGGCAATACACAAGTGCGACATATGTGACAAAACTAGAAGAATGAAATGGTCTAAGTGGGTATTCGACATTCTCGTAAGTAAAGTACAGATGTTACACTTGACTTACGTCAAACACAGTGAGAAACACAATGGCTGACAATATGATTTGAAAACATTTGCTAAATATCTTTTAAGATTGATGAAGCTACTAATATTAATGGCAAGACTCTTGTCTGCTTGACTAAGAGCATATGAAACCAGGCGCAAATGAAATATCTATATATAATGCAGAGAGATGTTTTTTTATATGTAATATTAAAAATGTGTGTGTTCTTACCTAGTTGTACTCACCTAGTTATGGTTGCAGATTGTTCCACTTCCTGACAGTTCTATGACTGAAGAAATACTTCATAATATCCCTGTGACTCATCGAAGTTTTCAACTTCCAGCTGTGATCCCTTGTTGTTGTGTCCCATCTCTGAAATATTTTGGCCTATCCACCTTGACAAATCCTCTTAGTATTTTATATGTCGTTATCATGTTCACCCATATCCCTCTTGTTCTCCAGTGTCGTCAGGTTGATTTCCACTTTCTGTAATATATTGACGTGTTTGACCAGGTGTGGGTTCCACACTGGTGCTTCATACTCCAATATGGTCCTGACGTACACCTGTACAGTGTCTTGAATGACTCATTACTTAGATGACGAAACGCTATTCTTAAGTTTGCCAGACGCTCATATGCTGCAGCAATTATTTGGATGATGTGCGCCTCAGGAGATGTGCTCAGTATAATGCTCAACCCAAGATCCTTTTCCTTATGTGAATTTTGGAGCCTTTGACCTCCTAGGCTGTAATCCATCTGCGGTCTTCTTTGTACTTCCCCAAACTTCAAAACTTTGCACTGGCTGGGATTAAACTCCAGGAGCCATTTCTCAGACCAGGCTTGCAGCCTGCCCTCTCCCACTTGTATTCTTCACATTATCTTCGTCGTTTGCGGACAGGGACACCTCTGAGTCTATCCCTTCTGTCGTGACATTCACGTATACTAGAAACAGCGCAGGATATAGAACTAACCCTTGTAGAACCTCACTTGACACATTCACCCAGTATGACACCTCGTCCTTGTACCAGCCCCCTTTGTTTCCTTCCTGTCAGTTATTCCCTGATCCATTGCAGTACTTTCCCTGCTATTCCTACCTGCTCCTCTATCTTTTCAACCAGTCTCTTGTGTGGTACTGTATCGAAAGCTTTACAGTCGATGATGCAGTCTACCCATCCCTCTCCTGTATTCTGTTACCTTATCGTAGAACTCTAATATGCTTGTGAAGCAGGACTTCCCGTCCCTGATGCAGTGCTGGTTGTTATTTATGAGCCCGTTCCTTTGTAGCTGGTCCACCACTCTTCTGATAATCTCCATAATTTTGCAAATTATACATGTTAGCGACACAGGTCTGTAGTTTAATGCAGCCTGTCTGTCATATTTCTTAAAAATTGGGACTATGTTTGACCTGTTTGTTAGAAGCACACTTAGTGCATCTGCTCCCTCTCTCAAAACCCATGGAGAGATGTCTGGGCCCACCGCCTTTGAGATATCTAGTTCATCTAGCAGGTTCTTCACCTTCCTCAGTTGTTTGCAATGTGTCCAACACTTGCTGATGCACCCTACTCCCTCAATTTGCTGGAAGCCTCTTTCTCTCCATTGTGAATACCTCCCTGAATCTTGAGATAAGCTCCACACACACACTTCCTGGTCGCTCCCTGTGAGCTTCCCTCCTTCCTTCCTCAGCCTGATCACCTGGTCTTTGACTGTTGGGTCAGATTTGGCTTTTGATGTTATGTCATTCTTGTATTACCATGATCTGTGCATATTTATTTCTGGCTCTTCGGCTCAACTCCCTGTACCTCCCGAGTCCTTTGACATCTATACTTTTTCCATGCTCTAGCACACCTGCCTTTGGCCTCTCCGCACCTCCGGGTAAACCATGGGCTCACCATGGTAAACCATGGTTTCTCCCATCCTTCTCATGCTGCTTCACTCTTTATTATTAACTCTATCGTTGAGGGGCATTTATTTTGTGATTTCCCCTATGTCTGAACTGTTCAAGGAGAATACGAGGTCCAGTGTTGCTGGTTCATCATCTCTCTCTTTCTGGATGTGTCCCTAACATGTTGGTACATGAAGCTTTCCAGAGCCACCTCCAGCATCTTGGCTGTCTACGTCACGGGTCTTCTATGTGGCTCCAGATTTTCCCAGTCTATTTCCTTGTGCTTGAAATCCCCCGTGATGAGTAACTTTGCCCTGCTTATAAGGGGCCCTTCTCGCCGCCTCGGCTGTTGCAGAGGTATTTTGGTCTGCTGTTCGGTGGCAGGTTGTACATCACTGCTATCATCACTTTCGGAACCCCAGTTAGGAGAGTTTTCACTATGTAGTCATCCACTTCACCTCTGACTATTCCTCCCAGCTCCTCAAAACTTCATTGTTGTTTGATGAGGAGTGCAATTCTTCCTCAACATCTGTTCATCCTGTCTTTAATCAGGATCTGACATCCAGATGGGAAAAATCACATCAGAGCTTTGTCTCTGAGGGTGCAATGATGTCCGGGGGTGCCTCAGTGATTCTTTCCTGCCACTTGTCACTCTTATTTGTTATTTCATGTGAGTTGGTATACCATGCTTTCAGCTTCCTTTCCATATCTGTATTAAGGGGATTGGTAGGGGTTGGTACAGGCTGAGGGTGTGGTAGACAGGGCTGGATATTATGGCAGGATGGTGTTGCAGTGGCATTAGTGCTGGGGAGGGCGATTGAGGGTGTGTAGTATGGTTTGTTTCTGGTTACTGTGTTTGGTTGGTGAGGGTTGGTAGGAGTTGAGGGGAAGCTGTGTATGATTCTGTGAGCAGTTATTTTTGTTGTTTCCCCCGAGGCTGCACTCCTCTCTCTGTTGGTACCTGCTCTGTCTCCTATGTCTGTCTCTGACACCTTGCTACTGTTTCTTAGTTGCTCACATTCTTTTTGTCTTCTGTCATGGTCGAGGTACGCTCGCTGGCATTTTGAGGAATCTTTTAAGTGTGGTTTCCTCTGCAGGGTCTTGTTTCATACCAATTCTGTCTTAAATGTGAATTTGATTGAGCGGTTCTTTTACCTCTAGTACTACCCAGGTCTCTGAAAATTTGTCCGTTGGGTCATGTTTTCTCCTTTTACTGTGATGATGCTCTCAATCTCTTTTACCACCCCCTTTCTTCTTTTCTCATAGGTCTTCCCTTCTGCTCACCCCAAGATTTTTTTCCTTGATTGAGGTTTGTAGTCTCTGGCCCCCTAGACTATTCTCTGTCTGCGGTCTTCCTTGCCCTTCCCCAATCTTCATGACTTTACAATTGGTGGGGTTGAACTCCAGGAGCCAGTTTGAATTCTTCTCATCAACTTCACATCATCTGCAAACAGGGACACTTTTGAGTCTATTCCTTCCGTCATGTCGTTCACATATACCAGAAACAGCGCCGGTCCTAGGACTGACCCCTGTGGAACCCCGCTCGTCACAGGCGCCCACTCTGACACCTCGTCGCGTACCATGATCAGGGAATACCTGTCTTCCCGACAGGTATTCTCTGATCCATTGCAGCACCTTCCATGTTATACCTGCCTGTGTGTTTGCATGCACATTGTGTGTGCATGCTGACTTTTCATAGATTTTAAGTATTTATGGCACTATTCTTGGTTTTATATTATACTTGAACTTGTTTAACTATGATATTTACTGATTCTCTCCGTACATGTTGTATTCCATGTCCGGCCTGAACTCTAAAGGCCACTTGTTTGACCACATCTTTAGCTTGTTGATGTCTTCCAGGAGATTATCCCTCTCTTCTGGTTTATTCTTCTCGATAGTTTTACGCCATCTGAAAACAGCCTTGTGTTATTCAGATGCCCTCTGTTTCACTGGAACACTCTGCCTCTAAACCCTGCCTATTTTCTCAATTTCTTTGCCAATTTCTGGTTTGGTGTTGCATCAAGTAATTTCCTGTAGTGCAAGAAGATGCATTCTACCTAGCGCTGTTTTTATTGTTTTATCTCTGTGACTCTCTCCTATTTATAAAACAGAATTTTCCATTCCATATTCCGTGTTGGTTTTCTGTAAATAATCTTTTCTCCGTGTGATCTAAAATCGTTTTCCTTAGGATCTTCTCCTTAGCTTTGGACAATATGCAAGTTAGAGATAATAGCCTGAAATTCAATGTCTTTTTGTCTCTCCCCATATTTGCCTTTTTCAAATTTTCTTGCACTTTTCTTGATTTGAGAGAGTGGTTGTATATCTGTACTCCTCTCAGCTCCCATAGATCTATTTTATATCTTCGAAATTTATTTTCTTCCATAAATTTCACTTTGTCGTTTCATCATTTCTCCTTTTGAAGTGTTGATGTTTTCTAGTTTCTATTGATCTCGTATGACTCCAGTGCCTTTTGACAGCTCTTTACCAGACTCTATAAATACCTCTTTGAATCTCTTTTTACACTTTTTGTCACACTGTGTCAACATCTCATCCTCCTCCAGCCTCCTAACTTGCTCATTCACAGTTGTCTTTTTATGTAACAGTTGAGTAACATCGGTCCTGTGATAGTATTTGATAATTTATAATTTTTTAATTGTATTCAGCTTCCTCTCTCATCCTTGCGAATTTGTTTAAGGTTCTCATTCTTGTTTACTGTTTTTTTTGTGGTTTGATTTGCTCTTTCTCCTTCACTTTCCAGTTCTACATTCCTTATGGAAACATGGCTTCTTCAACTTTACTTTCTTTTTTGTCCTTCATTCTTGGTATAAATCTTATTGGCAGATTTATACCAAGATACTTTCTTATGCAGTTATGCCCTCCGCTTGCCATTCCTACTGACTTACATCAGAAAGTTACTCATTTTGTTGTCCCATCTTCTGTTACTCATTGCACTATTTCTTTATTTGTCCCCATATCCATCAAGTGCTCAAACTTTGTACCACATGAGTTCTGGCACCGAGTTAGTGGTTTCCAATGGGCAATTTCATCTTTATAATATAAACTGCGTGTAAAAACCAGGTCGAGTCTTGCTGGCTGTTGATCTCCTGTCTTTACTCTTGTTGTTTCCTTCACTTGTTGTCTCCACACTGTCGCTGGTTCTTCTTATTGTTTCAGACTATGAAACAGAATTCTTCTCCAGGGTGAGGGACTGACAACCTCAAATCTACATGTTCAAGGGTGATGGACTGATTACATCGTCTTCACATCTCTACTGCTCCTGCCTACTTTCTGTACTCGACTGAAGAAGCCTACTGTGTAGGCGAAACGTTTCGAAATAAAGATGCCTAAATGTTAGTTATGTGTCTTACCAACTTGTAGGTATTGTATGCCATTTTGTTATTCAATCCTGATATTTGTTCTGCAACTGCATCAGGACGATCGGTTGTTAACGAGGTAACCAAGATAATAGTCGTAAAGTTACCAGTGAATACTTATGCTAGTCATAGCAGTGTGAGCAGCGGAATAACACTAGTAGTTGCGATGGAAACAGTTGTAGCCTTCTATTCACATCCATCTCAAAAGTTGTTACATGCCTTTTTTTCAGTGTGGTTTGAAATATAATGAGGCATTAAAGGGTAGGGAGAGACCTTTTATTTTACTACACCTAAATAATACGCGACAGACATTCATCAAGATAGATGCAGATGATTCACCTGAGCAGATAGCCTCAGTATGGACTCTCATCTGTGATTCACTTGAGCAGATAGCCTCAGTATGGACTCTCATCTGTGATTCACCTGAGCAGATAGCCTCAGTATGGACTCTCATCTGTGATTCACTTGAGCAGATAGCCTCAGTATGGACTCTCATCTGTGATTCACTTGAGCAGATAGCCTCAGTATGGACTCTCATCTGTGATTCACCTGAGCAGATAGCCTCAGTATGGACTCTCATCTGTGATTCACCTGAGCAGATAGCCTCAGTATGGACTCTCATCTGGGATTTACCTGAGCAGATAGCCTCAGTATGGACTCTCATCTGTGATTCACCTGAGCAGATAACCTGGACTCTCATCTGTCTTTCCTATGTGGTTACATGTACAATAGTAAGGTGGGAAGGAGAAGGAACACAAATGAGATATTTAAAGAGCTTTCTGACTTGAGAGATCACTCACTAAGAGTAACCAACTCGCGCGAACAAACATATAGGACAAACAATTGTAAAGGGACCAATAAATGTTCAATACATACTACGTAAGCTTCGATTTCTTCATGCTACGTCGTGAACAGATATTTCAGGTTATGAAGTATTTACGCTATGGTAAGGTAGGTAGGTAGATTATCTCTCACAGTGAACAGTCAAATGACTTAAGCTCAAACATTTCTTAAACTGAGTGACTCACAAGAGTATAACTTTTAATGTAAATACACGATTTCAGCATCATCTCTTCGTATAATAATAATAATAATAATAATAATAATAATAATAATAATTTCAACAAGTACTTGATGCCACTAACACAGACCTAGCTGACATAAATAACACTACATAGAAAGCCCGTGCTTATGCAAATCATATCGGGCAACTTGGGTTAATTTTGTGTCCAGGATGCAACCCACACCAGTCGGCTAGCACCCAGGTACCTACTTACTGCTAGGTGAACAGGGAGAGCAGGTGTCTTAAGGACCCCCCCCCCCCATCCTCCCAATTATTCCACCCGTACCGGGTATCGAACCACAGACACTGAGTGCATGAGCTTATCTTACAAGATAAATTTTCAATAGATTCCTCTGTCTTCAAGAAGGAACTTGACATTCTTCCCAAGACAGCTGTTTATCAGCTGAACTCTTAAAAACCAGCCGAGCTACAAGTAACAGTTGCCTAAAGTTCCGTCTACCAATCAGTAGGCCTAGTACTGGAGTAGGCAGAGGTTCGGGGAAGACCTGCTGCAACACTCATCAGGGAAAATAACACATTGATGTGATAGCAAAACAGTGTTTCTCCTATATCAGAGTGGTTTCCAGACCACGAAAATCCTCACAAAAACTACTTCATCTAGGCAGCAATAATTATTATTTAAGACAATTGTCTTCCATCAACACCATATTAGTTTTAGATGAGTAAAAGCCACGATAGTGAACCTGCTGTGACTTGACAAGTGTTCAATCACGGATCAAAACGTTGCTGACAATCTCGTTTCCATAATGGAGGTAAGTTGTTAATATTACACACAGAGCAGGACAATGATAGAGAGAGCAGACCTGGGAATAATAAGAATATCCAGATGGAAAGATGACATGACAACAAGGAGACGTCCACTAATAAGCCAGGAGTCAAGTCAACCTCCATGAAGCCAGGTCCTACTTCAGAGAGCTTGGAGGCAGGAATGACTTGACGACAAAACGTGGGACTCTTATGACTCCAGAGAGCAAAGATAATGAGAGTCACTATTCATTTGGACACAGAAGAAAGAAGTTTATCTTGCAACAAATTTTCTCTTTGAATTGTGGGTTAGATACGACTTGTTCCAGCCACATTATTTTGGTTATTATCTTCACCCTGACAATTAATTAGCAAGTGAGTTTATCAAAGAAAGTTTTCATCTAACAATTAATTCAAAAGGTAAAATTCTTAACCTGTTTGGTTAATTCAAATTAAAAATAAAGGCGATACAATGCTAAAAGACAACATAATCATCTATGATACTAGAGAAAAACAAAGGTAGTCGATGAGGTAGTTGGTAGAGTCCGGTGATCTCAGACTGAAGATCGAGCCTCCACCACTGCTGCCACTCACACAATCACTAAGTAAAGCAACTCCTCCACGATGGCTGAACCAGCCCAGCTGACGGTAGTTTACCACGATGTGTCACATCGTGTGTCACATCGTGTGTCACATCGTGGCGTTGCTTCTCTAACTCAAAAATATATTGGAAATTCCTCAAATTTTTCCCGTGACACTCGAGATATTTGTCTTGTCAAGCACACAGACAAAAATTCTTCATATATATTAAAATAATTATCGAAAAAATTGAGTTTCACGACAATTTGACTTTATCGAAATATAGTGCAACTAAAATCAAGGTTATAATGAAATATGCAACAACAGACATCAATGTTTTTAATAGAAAATGCAGGAAACACCAATATTATAAATGATTCATAGGAATACTTTCGTCACTGTTGTAAATAATTCATAGGAATACTTACGTCACTACACAAATAACCCGCACATGGGAGGAGCTTACGACGTCACCGTAAGCTCCCCTCTCCCATGTGCGGGTTGTGTATTACGTCACTGTTGTAAATAATTTATAGGAATACTTTCGTCACTGTTGTAAATTATTTATAGTTAGTGTAGTCAAAGTAATATTGACTGGAGAAGTTTTGACTGAGTCAGTAAATCTGCTTATCACACAAATATTAGCAGAATGAATAATTAGGAAAACAGTTGAAAATTTAGTGTTGAAAGATAATTAGATGTCGAAAGAAAAATTAGAAGATAAATTGAACAATTAATTATTAGAGAGAAAGAGGAGAACGAAATGGATATTTTTCCGGATAATTATTAGAGAAATGAATAATTACAAGACGTAATGAACATTTAGAGGCTAAAGATACCCAAGCGTTGTACAGTAAGACACCTAGCAAGAGACTGTGAGACTCAGCAAGAGACTGTGAGACTCAGCAAGAGACTATGCCACTCGGCAAGAGACTATGACACTCGGCAAGAGACTATGACACTCGGCAAGATACTATGACACTCAGCAAGAGACTATGACACTCAGCAAGAGACTATGACACTCGGCAAGAGACTATGACACTCGGCAAGAGACTATGACACTCGGCAAGAGACTATTACACTCATCAAGAGACTATGACACTCAGCAAGAGACTATGACACTCAGCAAGAGACTATGACACTCAGCAAGAGACTATGACACTCAGCAAGAGACAATGACACTCAGCAAGAGACTATGACACTCGGCAAAATACTATGACACTCGGCAAGAGACTATGACACTCGGCAAGAGACTATGACACTCAGCAAGAGACTATGACACTCAGCAAGAGACTATGACACTCAGCAAGATACTATGACACTCAGCAAGAGACTATGGCCCTCAGCAAGAGACTATGACACTCAGCAAGAGACTATGACACTCAGCAAGAGACTATGGCCCTCAGCAAGAGACTATGACACTCAGCAAGAGACTATGGCCCTCAGCAAGAGACTATGACACTCAGCAAGAGACTATGACACTCGGCAAGAGACTATGACACTCAGCAAGAGACTATGACACTCAGCAAGAGACTATGACACTCAGCAAGATACTATGACACTCAGCAAGAGACTATGGCACTCAGCAAGAGACTATGACACTCAGCAAGAGACTATGACACTCAGCAAGAGACTATGGCACTCAGAAATACATTAATAATAAAAATAATATGATAATAATAATTAATAATATTTATTTCTACAAGTACATTATACAACTTAAACAGACCATAGCTAACATCAGTAACATACTATATAGAAAGACCCTGGTTATTCAGAACACTTCGGGCAACTTAGGTTAATTTTGTATCCAAGATGCGACCCACACCAGTCGGTTAACAACCAGGTACCTACTTACTGCTAGGTGAACAGGGGCAGCAGGTGTGAGGTGACTAACACCCAGGTACCTACTTACTATTAGGTGAACAGGGGCAGCAGGTGTGAGGTGACTAACACCCAGGTACCTACTTATTGCTAGGTGAAAATAGACAACAGGTGGCTTAAGGAAACACTCCCAGTGTTTCCACCCGTACCGGGGATCAAACCACGGACACTCAGTGCGTGAGCTCAGTGCGCTACCAACCGAGGTACGGAACACCTTAAGACAATCATTAAGATACTAAGATACTCAGTAAGATGGTAAGACACTGAGCAAGACACTAAGATACTCACCAGCAGGGAAGACATGGAAGACACAAGGTCGTCGTTGTTGACCCACAGTGTTGGTGGCCCAACACAGGAGAGTGCCATAATCCAGCTCATTGTTGGGCGTGTAGCTGACTGTCGATCCTGACTCCAGTGCCTGGACGTGCTCCTGAGAGAGAACCCTTGGTACTTTACTCAGAGAGAGAGAGAGAGAGAGAGAAGAGAGAGAATTCGTGGTAATTTAGTCTTTGTGTATGTGTGTTTACTCACCTAGTTACTCACTTAGTTGTGGGGGCAGGGGTCGAGTCACAGCTACTGGCCCCGCCTCTTCACTGGTTGCTACTAGATCACTCTTCCTGCTCCATGAGCTTTATCATACTTCTACTATGTGTGTGCGTGTGTGTGTGTGTTTATGTGAGAGAGAGAGAGAGAGAGAGACAGACAGACAGACAGACAGACAGACATAGAGACAGAGAATCAGTCTCTCGGAGGATCGAGTCTTCAACACTTCTTTCACTGCTTAGTCATTAACTCGTGCAAGCTCAAGTGAGAGGATTTTATTTTAGTACATTTCATGAAGTGGTAATCTCACGTGAGTCATTTAGAAAAAGGAGTGGAGGCTCGAACGTCTGTTCGCTAATCACACCTCTGTCGCTTATTTGTTAAGTTGTTGGAGAGGAGTGGCTCACCTTGGGGATGTCAGCGCTCTCCCCACTGTTGTTGAAAGTCCATCTGAAGGAGACAGGTGGCGGATAAGCGTCCAGATAGCATGGAATGTTAACCTGCTCATACCTGCCAGCTCCATGGTAGGACATCTGAGGGGTCCTACACACAGGTGCATCTGCAGAGACAACACAAATATTAATGGTTATAATTATAACCTTAATTTTTAAAGGGGTGGACGGGTAAGCCAGCTGCGGGTTATTTGACTAAGACCCGCATCAGGAAACACTTGTCCTGTTTCCTGACAAACCTTACTTAACCCTTACTCACTTTTCCTTCTGAATTTTTTTGCAATTTGCATAGTGAATTGTTGTGATGTGGGTTACTATTTAACGCTATTTTTAAAATGTTTCTGTATAACTATATCCTGGAATAAGTCTCAGAGTAGCTATATAAAGATAATATTAGTAGAATTACCAACAATGTCAGGTGAATGAACACAGATGCAACTAATATGATATTTTATTGTGGCAACGTTTCGCTCTCCAGGAGCTTTGTCGTATTAGTTGCACAGCTGTCTATTTACCTAATGTAATTATGATGTGCTCAGTTTTATCTCATGTTTACTTTTATCTAAACAAAATAGAGTACGAGTAGGTAACTAAACGAGTACAAGTAGGTACACAAACAAGTACAGTAAGAGTTGGTACATAAACAAGTACAGTAAGAGTTGGTACATAAACAAGTACAGTAAGAGTAGGTACATAAACAAGTACAGTAAGAGTAGGTACATAAACAAGTACAGTAAGAGTAGGTACATAAACAAGTACAATAAGAGTAGGTACATAAAAAAGTACAGTAAGGGTAAGTACATAAATATTACGTATACAGGTGTACAATACAGTAAGGGTAAGTACATAAATATTACGTATACAGGTGTACAAATAGCCTGAACACCTTTCCGTAATGCGATAACCACTTAGAAACGAGCAAAAAGACAGTAGTAAACAAATTAACATATTTCCTCCACCAAACATAAGTGTATTTACATCCTATGTACAGTATTTACAGCTATGTACAATGAGTCAAATGCAAGCATAAGACATGGTGACCAAGGAGGCAAGTGTAAGCACAAGACACGGTAAACCGTGACGACTACCAGGGAAGACAAGTCTGCCGAAGTTGTTTCACCAGTGTACAACATCGCCTCACAGCTTTGGTGGGCTTCCTTGTGATTGGCTGGTTGAACCAATGTGTAAAGACGGGGCCCCTGATCATTAAACCCTTAGCATAATACGCATAATAAAATGTAACATACTCTTAGCATGCTACAAATAAACAGAGTACGAGTAGGGACTCATTCTGGGCTCCAAGCCTCATTTTCTCAACATGTTAGTCTGAATGTAAAAAGCGCTTGGCAGCGCCAAAATGCATGTGTGTCCGTCAGGACGCATAATGTGAGTGGTGGCAGAGTTAGGAGTTAAATACTGCGGCATGTTTAACAGGCTCGTGTTAGTAGACACTAGTTGTCAAATGCACTTATCGATAGACACTAACCATTTTTGCCAGTGACGTTGACTGCACTTGCAGAGGCTAGGCCTGCTAGACCAGGCAGTGGCTAGGCCTGTTAGACAAGCCAGGGGCTAGGCCTGCTAGACCAGCCAGGGGCAAGGCCTGCTAGACTAGTCAGGGGATGGGCCTGCTAGACCAGCAAGAGGCTAGGCCTGCTGGACTAGTCAGGGGATAGGCCTGCTAGACTAGTCAGGGGCTAGGCCTGCTAGACTAGCCAGGGGCTAGGCCTGCTAGACTAGCCAGGGGCTAGGCCTGCTGGACTAGTCAGGGGCTAGGCCTGCTAGACTAGCCAGGGGCTAGGCCTGCTAGACCAGCCAGGGGCTAGGCCTGCTAGACCAGCCATGGGCTAGGCCTGCTAGACTAGTCAGGGGATGGGCCTGCTAGACCAGCCAGAGGCTAGGCCTGCTAGACTAGCCAGGGGCTAGGCCTGCTAGACCAGCCAGGGGCTAGGCCTGCTAAACTAGTCAGGGGCTAGGCCTGCTAGACCAGCCAGAGGCTAGGCCTGCTAGACTAGTCAGGGGCTAGGCCTGCTAGACTAGTCAGGGGCTAGTCCTGCTAAACCAGCCAGGGGCTAGGCCTGCTAGACTAGTCAGGGGATGGGCCTGCTAGACTAGCCAGAGGCTAGGCCTGCTGGACTAGTCAGGGGCTAGGCCTGCTGGACTAGTCAGGGGCTAGGCCTGCTAGACTAGCCAAGGGCTAGGCCTGCTAGACCAGCCAGGGGCTAGGCCTGCTAAACTAGTCAGGGGCTAGGCCTGCTAGACCAGCCAGAGGCTAGGCCTGCTAGACTAGTCAGGGGCTAGGCCTGCTAGACTAGTCAGGGGCTAGTCCTGCTAAACCAGCAAGGGGCTAGGCCTGCTAGACTAGCCAGGGGCTAGGCCTGCTAGACTAGTCTGGGGCTAGGCCTGCTAGAGTAGCCAGGGGCTAGGCCTGCTGGACTAGTCAGGGGCTAGGCCTGCTGGACTAGTTAGGGGCTAGGCCTGCTAGACTAGCCAGGGGCTAGGCCTGCTAGACCAGCCAGAGGCTAGGCCTGCTAAACTAGTCAGGGGCTAGGCCTGCTAGACCAGCCAGAGGCTAGGCCTGCTAGACTAGTCAGGGGCTATGCCTGCTAGACTAGTCAGGGGCTAGTCCTGCTAAACCAGCCACGGGCTATGCCTGCTAGACCAGCCAGGGGCTAGGCCTGCTAGACTAGTCAGGGGATGGGCCTGCTAGACCAGCCAGAGGCTAGGCCTACTGGACTAGTCAGGGGCTAGGCCTGCTATACTAGTCAGGGGCTAGGCCTGTTAGACTAGCCAGGGGCTAGGCCTGCTAGACTAGCCAGGGGCTAGGCCTGCTGGACTAGTCAGGGGCTAGGCCTGCTAGACTAGCCAGGGACTAGGCCTGCTAGACCAGCCAGAGGCTAGGCTTGCTATACCAGCCATGGGCTAGGCCTGCTAGACTAGTCAGGGGATGGGCTTGCTAGACCAGCCAGAGGCTAGGCCTGCTAGACTAGTCAGGGGCTAGGCCTGCTAGACTAGCCAGGGGCTAGGCCTGCTGGACTAGTCATGGGCTAGGCCTGCTAGACTAGCTAAGAGCTAGGCCCGCTGGAGTAACCAGAATTAATTAAGACGGCTTAAGTGAGTGCAAGGAGTATGTGTGAACGTACTTTGGCTTACCTAGTGTACACGGTGGGGACACTCGCTGTGTGCTGTTACCCTACTCTACATGAAAGGTATATTGTGGGAACACTCGCTGTGTGCTGCTACTCACCTCTCAACTACAATTACATGGTAGGAACACCAGTGTACGGAGAGAAGAAAAAGACTGCAAATTTTCAGGCCAGTGTTTCTGATAATATATATTGATTATTTTTTGGGACGGGCTTATTGATTTAATTTGCTATAACAAAAAAAGACTTTGGCGTTTGATAGTAACTGTATTTTATGCATTATTTTCTGCGTCACGGCGCACTGGACATCAGGGCAAATTTCTTCAATATCATCACCTAGAAAAGTGTCAACATAATTACGTGATGGCAACACTAACAGTGTGTTGCTACACTACTGTGAGTGTTACATGGTGGCAACACTAACAGTGTGTTGTTACGCTACTGTGAGTGTTACATGGTGGCAACACTAACAGTGTGTTGTTACGCTACTGTGAGTGTTACATGGTGTCAACACTAACAGTGTGTTGTTACGCTACTGTGAGTGTTACATGGTGTCAACACTAACAGTGTGTTGCTACACTACTGTGAGTGTTACATGGTGTCAACACTAACAGTGTCTTGCTACGCTACTGTGAGTGTTACATGGTGTCAACACTAACAGTGTGTTGCTACACTACTGTGAGTGTTACATGGTGGCAAGACTAACAGTGTGTTGCTACACTACTGTGAGTGTTACATGGTGGCAACACTAACAGTGTGTTGCTACACTACTGTGAGTGTTACATGGTAGCAACACTAGCTAGCAGTGTGTTGCTACACTACTGTGAGTGTTACATGGTGGCAACACTAACAGTGTGTTGCTACACTACTGTGTGTTACATGGTGGCAACACAGTGTGTTACTACACTACTGTGTGTGTGTTACATGGTGGCAACACTAACAGTGTGTTGCTACACTACTGTGAGTGTTACATGGTGACAACACTAATAGTGTGTTGCTACGCTAATGTGAGTGTTACATGGTGGCAACACTAACAGTGTGTTACTACACTACTGTGAGTGTTACATGGTGTCAACACTAACAGTGTGTTGCTACACTACTGTGTGTTACATGGTGGCAACACAGTGTGTTGCTACACTACTGTGTGTTACACGATGGCAACACAGTGTGTTGCTACACTACTGTGTGTGTTACATGGTTGCAACACTACTGTGTGTGTGTTACATGGTGGCAACACTAACAGTGTGTTGCTACACTACTGTGAGTGTTACATGGTGTCAACACTAACAGTGTGTTGCTACGCTACTGTGAGTGTTACATGGTGGCAACACTAACAGTGTGTTGTTACGCTACTGTGAGTGTTACATGGTGGCAACACTAACAGTGTGTTGCTACACTACTGTGTGTTACATGGTGGCAACACAGTGTGTTACTACACTACTGTGTGTGTGTTACATGGTGGCAACACTAACAGTGTGTTGCTACACTACTGTGAGTGTTACATGGTGACAACACTAATAGTTTGTTGCTACGCTAATGTGAGTGTTACATGGTGGCAACACTAACAGTGTGTTGCTAAACTACTGTGAGTGTTACATGGTGTCAACACTAACAGTGTGTTGCTACACTACTGTGTGTTACATGGTGGCAACACAGTGTGTTGCTACACTACTGTGTGTTACACGATGGCAACACAGTGTGTTGCTACACTACTGTGTGTGTTACATGGTTGCAACACTACTGTGTGTGTGTTACATGGTGGCAACACTAACAGTGTGTGTCTACACTACTGTGAGTGTTACATGATGACAACACTAATAGTGTGTTGCTACGCTACTGTGTTACATGGTGGCAACACTAACAGTGTGTTGCTACACTACTATGAGTGTTACATGGTGGCAACACTAATAGTGTGTTGCTGCACTACTGTGAGTGTTACATGGTGGCAACACTAACAGTGTGTTGCTACACTACTGTGAGTGTTACATGGTGGCAACACTAACAGTGTGTTGCTACACTACTGTGAGTGTTACATGGTGGCAACACTAAGTGTGTTGCTACACTACTGTGAGTGTTACATGGTGGCAACACTAACAGTGTGTTGCTGCACTACTGTGAGTGTTACATGGTGGCAACACTAACATTGTTGCTGTTTCTTCCTGTTATATTCCATTATTCCGGATGTTTTAAATCCTTGATGCTAACGGGTTGTTTTGTGGCTTGAGGTTTTGATCCAAGGAATTAAAGCTATCTTCCCTTCCTCGGATCAAAACTGATTACTGGTGTTACTGATGACACAAATTATTATTATATTCGTGAGAAGCGCTAAACCCATAAGGGTCATGCAGCGACTGGGGAACGGAAAGCAATCAAATTTGATCCGAGGAGGGAAAGAGCAGCTCTTGTTCTTTGGATCAAGAGCTCTTCCCCGGAATCACGGTATCCTCGTCGAAGGTATTGACTGATGGAGATGTATATTGTTCTCTGAAACACAACTCATGATTCCCTTGCCTTGGATCAGACTTATGAGTCCCTTGCCTTGGATCAGACTCATGAGTCCCTTGCCTTGGATCAGACTAGATTATCTCTTCCTCAGGTTCTTTATGACCCTTTTATACTTGGTCCTCCCTATTAGACCAATTAACTTTAGTTAACAGGGTTATCAAAGCTTATCTCTTAGGTAACATTGATAATGGGCTGGGCGAATATTTTTTAGTGGGTTTGGGTTTGAGAAGGACCTGCCAGGTATGGGGCAGTAGGCCTGCTGCAGTTTTACGATTCTACCGCGGGTTCAAGCCCCACCAGTGGTATGTTTTTTTTTTTTTTTAATATTAATAATAAAAAGCCAAGGTAATTAATACTCATGAACGAATTGAAACTTAATGCCATGAGAGCCAGGAGTGCCAGGGATCAGCCAGAGTCAATGATGTGTTACTTAATCCAAGTTATTGCTTGCAAAAGAAAAGCTGGGCTTTCATGTCGAGTGCCTGGCACTGACTGACTGTATATAATAATATAATATTTTTTTTTTATTTGCTACAAATACATGTACAAGGTATACAGATGTCCTAGCTGACATCAATGACATACTTCTTTATAGAAAGCCGCTTGTTATGCAAAGCATTTCGGGCAAATTAGGTCAGTTTTGTCCCAGGATGCGACCCACACCAGTCGACTAACACCCAGGTACCCATTTTACTGATGGATGAACATAGACAACCGGTGTAAGGAAACACGTCCGGTGTTTCCACCCCTTCGCCGGGAATCGAACCCGGACCCTCACCGTGTGAAGCGAGAGCTTCGGTCACCAGGCCACGGGGCACCGTATGGTCTAAGCTTCATCTGCCAGCAGCGAGTCCGCAAACAATAGCAGTCACCATTGCTAAATGAACAAAGATGCAATTTGTGGCAACGTTTCGCTCTCTAGAAGCTTTGTTTATCAGTTACGACTTGACAAAGCTCTTGAAGAGCGAAATGTTGCCACAATTATATCACATTAGATGCATCTGCGTCCATTTACCTAACATTTTGTTGGTAATTCTACCGTTATTACGTCTATGATTGTTTTGGACCAGATAATCAGAGACAACTGGCGTTTCTATCTTATTGAGGCCCCGTGTAGACAACCCCAAGTCACAGTCAGTGAGTTAATGAAGCTTTCTGGCTTCCTATTAGCGAAGCAAAGCTCTGCGCATACAGTCATTGCCTCGCACACAACAGCCACTCCAGCTCAAGTCCAGCTCTTCTATTGTTTGAAGTAAAATCAGTCATCAGCAAATCACTGATGCTGATTGAAATCAGACTCTCCAATTCGTTGAACAGAGAGTGAGCAAGCAACAAATCATCTTCCCTTTGGTAACAAAATTTTTATTAAAATAAACAAATTGAAGGTAGATGTATTACGACATCTACATTCCTTTTCCTTCTCGTTTATTTTTTCTGTCTCTTATGTATAAGATCTCTAGACCCCGTTCTAGTATGATGGGGAATTCTCCTGTGATGGAATGAACTATCTTGAGAGACGACCATTCCCAAGTGATAGTAACTCCAGCTTTGCTGGAAGGAAACCTTTGAAGTTCCCGTAGCTGATGAAGCCTTAATGAAATGCTTCACGATATCCTCATTGCCCCATGATGGAAAATTTCATGGGTTCATAGCATTGGTTCCCACTATGTAACCGAAGAGGGTAGCAGCACGCTGCGTATGTATCCCATTTTGCTAACTAAAAAAAATAAATTCGGTCCCAAGAAATGTTTTATTGCTATTTTTTTCATTGATTTATTGGTGATATACCACCGAGAGCAGACTGTTTGCTCCTCACAGGATTCAAATGGCAGTCATACTCATGCGACACGAACACGGAAACCTACAGCAGAACCTCCTTGGCTCCAGCACCCTCCTGTCCATCCTCCTTCAGGAGGGAGGTCGACCAATAAACAGCAACAACAAGCTGTGTGTTTCGATAGCTGCACGATACTAAAAAAAAAAAAGCATCCAAAATATTCCATAACCTTGGTTCCCAGCGCCGCAATGCACACGATTATTCAGATCGTGTTCATTGTGGCGTACGTTCATAATGCAGTAAAATATTACCATTGAAATTTGAAGGGAATCAAGAGAGGCATTCACAAACCATCATATGGAAACTAGTATGTATACAGAGTTTAATTAAAACTGTAAATTAGGACATACACATCCCAAATCTAATTGAAACCGTAATAACATGATTACAAAGAAACCATGGAACGAGTGGGATTTGAACACACGGCCTGGAGTTTTACGACTCACTCGCCATGGGATCAAACCCCACCCGTTCCGTGTTTTTTTCTAACTAAAATCACTGAAAGAGACCAAAGAGACAACTACCCTAAAACACACAAGCACATTAAGCTTCAAACCGTTCAAAAGTTGCATTATTAAATTATCATCATGGCAGAGTTGTAGCTGATCAGACGCGCCACTCAGAAACTATGACCTGGGATCTACACAAGTCAACATCAATCCACACTCAGAAACTATGACCTGGGATCTACACAAGTCAACATCAATCCAAACTTTTCTCTAAGGAAAACTGACCAGCTTTTAAGAATGCAAATAATGACTATGTTAGTAAACAACTTTAAAATGGGCATAATACATAATGTGCAAATATTGAAGCTAGTCAGAGGCCTAAAATTAGGGAATGACATATGTAAAATTGTTGAGAGGACACCCACTCCTACAAATTATTCCATAAATTTTGCTGCCCATCTAACATAACTCCAGCGTTGAAAATTTAAAGTCGATCTTACAAGACATTCTTGAGTAGCAAATAAAAATTGGTGCAAGTTACTTTAATGAGAGTTACTTTAATCCCAATTTTATTGATTAAAGTCTTCCTTTTTGGTAGTAAAAGGTTACGAACAGCCTTAAGGGCCACATCAGTTTCCCTGTCTTCTAATAATGTATTATTATTTTCCCTATAATCTACCTTGTCCATAATTACTATCGCATTTGCTTTGTCTGAGCACAGCTCTGAAATCTCCAACACAATTGTCCTCAAAGATTTGTTAAGTTATACCATGAATTAAGGAAAAATCCTAGACTTCACCTTACGAAAGCAGACAAAACAAATGCGATAGTAACTATAGACAAGGTAGATTACTGGGAAAAATAAACATGATATTAGAAGACAGGGAAATTCACGCGCCTCTTAGTGTTTCAAGTCTAGTTGAGAGGCAGTTGTGGGAAACATGACACCAGAGCCCAGACTCAGTGTTGTTGAGAGGCAGTGGTGGGAAACGCGACACCAGAGCCCAGACTCAGTGTAGTTGAGAGGCAGTTGTGGGAAACATGACACCAGAGCCCAGACTCAGTGTTGTTGAGAGGCAGTGGTGGGAAACATGACACCAGAGCCCAGACTCAGTGCAGTTGAGAGGAAGTGGTGGGAAACATGACACACAGCACAGACTCAGTGTAGTTGAGAGGCAGTGGTGGGAAACATGACACCAAAGCCCAGACTCAGTGTAGTTGAGAGGCAGTGGTGGGAAACATGCCACCAGAGCCCAGACTCAGTGTAGTTGAGAGGAGGGTGAAACATGCACAAGCCAGACTGTGAGTTGAGAGGCAGTGGTGGGAAACATGACACCAGAGCCCAAACTCAGTGTAGTTGAGAGGTAGGGGTGGGAAACATGACACCAGAGCCCAGACTCAGTACCTGGAATATTTGGTGTCATACAGGACGACTGTTTTATGTTCATTTGATGACCAGTGTAAATGACACCATGGAAACTCGCTGTGTGACCAGGTGATGGCATGACACCAGTGCCCAGACTCTACCTGGAATATTTGGTGTGACCAGGACGACTGTTTGTCTTTGTAACCAGTGTTGGTGCACCCACGGAATACTGCTGTGTGACCAGTGTTGAATGCTAGGAACACTGCTGTGTGACCAGTGTTGGTGCTGTGTGACCTGTGTTGGTACTCACTGGAACACTGCTGTGTGACCACAGTATGTGACCAGTGTTGGTGCTGTGGACCAGTGTTGGTGACTTAGCAGACACTCTGAGTACTGGGCTTGTATGGTTATCTATACTGGACCTGCTGTACTATTGCAGTACTGGGACTCTGCAGTACTGGGACTCTGCAGTACTGGGACTCTGCAGTACTGGGACTCTGCAGTACTGGGACTCTGCAGACTGACTCTGCACTGGGACTCTGCAGTACTGGGACTCTGCAGTACTGGGACTCTGCAGTACTGGGACTCTGCAGTACTGGGACTCTGCAGTACTGGGACTCTGCAGTACTGGGACTCTGCAGTACTGGGACTCTGCAGTACTGGGACTCTGCATGGGCTGTACTGGGACTCTGCAGTACTGGGACTCTGCAGTACTGGGACTCTGCTGTACTGGGACTCTGCAGTACTGGGACTCTGCAGTACTGGGACTCTGCTGTACTGGGACTCTGCAGTACTGGGACTCTGCTGTACTGGGTCTCTGCAGTACTGGGACTATGCTATACTGGGACTCTGCAGTACTGGGACTCTGCTGTACTGGGCCTCTGCAGTACTGGGACTCTGCTGTACTGGGACTCTTCTGTACTGGGACTCTGCAGTACTGGGACTCTGCTGTACTGGGCCTCTGCAGTACTGGGACTCTGCTGTACTGGGACTCTGCTGTACTGGGACTCTGCAGTACTGGGACTCTGCTGTACTGGGCCTCTGCAGTACTGGGACTCTGCTGTACTGGGACTCTGCTGTACTGGGCCTCTGCAGTACTGGGACTCTGCAGTACTGGGACTGTGCTGTACTGGGACTCTGCAGTACTGGAACTCTGCAGTACTGGGACTCTGCAGTACTGGGACTCTGCAGTACTGGGACTCTGCAGTACTGGGACTCTGCAGTACTGGGACTCTTCAGTACTGGGACTCTGCAGTACTGGGACTCTGCTGTACTGGGACTCTGCAGTACTGGGACTCTGCTGTACTGGGACTCTGCAGTACTGGGACTCTGCTGTACTGGGACTCTGCAGTACTGGGACTCTGCTGTACTGGGACTCTGCTGTACTGGGCCTCTGCAGTACTGGGACTCTGCTGTACTGGGACTCTGCTGTACTGGGACTCTGCAGTACTGGGACTCTGCTGTACTGGGCCTCTGCAGTACTGGGACTCTGCTGTACTGGGACTCTGCTGTACTGGGCCTCTGCAGTACTGGGACTCTGCTGTACTGGGACTCTGCTGTACTGGGACTCTGCTGTACTGGGACTCTGCAGTACTGGGCCTCTGCAGTACTGGGACTCTGCTGTACTGGGACTCTGCTGTACTGGGACTCTGCTGTACTGGGACTCTGCAGTACTGGGCCTCTGCAGTACTGGGACTCTGCTGTACTGGGACTCTGCAGTACTGGGACTCTGCTGTACTGGGACTCTGCAGTACTGGAACTCTGCTGTACTGGGACTCTGCAGTACTAAGTTTAGTTTATCTCTTTAAATGAAGGATAAATAACTACCTCAATGTTGTGAATTTCTTCAAGTTGTATCTGGTTAATACCGTCTAAATGCGGTACACAATATCATTTATGATTTATTATATTTATAAATATTAATCAATATAATTCCACTGAGGGCGGACTCACTGGAATTGTTATAATTACGTTCATCTAGACCCTTTAAAACAGTAAAAAAAAAAATAACTTTATATAAGCATTTTCCATTCTCGTTGGCTGCACATTTACTCTATTCTCTTTATATATACCAGAACAATAAATAATCTTGATGATAATACTTATTTTTGAGAGAATGCTTGTTAACCTACATTACGTCCAGCATACAGACTGGTTATTAGGAAGGAGGCGAAAATTTTCTTGCTAGTAACTCTGGCCACGTAATATAGAGCCTATAATGTTTGTTGGAGTATCCATAAAGTTTTTAGTAGCTATAATGTTTGTTGTAGTGGCCGAGGTTCGGCAGCGTTGAGCAGTGGAGGCTTTACGAGGGCTGGTAGGGGTAGGGAAAGAAAGCGCTGTTAGAGCTATTAAAATATGTGGGGAGGGGTCCCTTATCACGCTGGTAGGGGGTGATGGTAGTAAGTGTCATAAACGTTATTTATGTATATGCGGGGAGGGGAAGAAAGAGTGATTATTAAAGGTGTTATCATATACGAGGCTTGACTTACAATTTTTTTTTAATTAAAAATCTGGGAGCACTAGCAGTGCGCTGATACCCTATTCTGTTTGATAGTTACACAGTGCGAACACCCACATCGTGCTGTTACCTTATTCTATATGATAGTTATGTGATGAGAACACACACAGTGTACGGCTGAACTGTTCTGTATGACAGTTACATAGTCATAACATACACATAACGTTCAACTTCCCAAATTTATATTGTATATTTAAAGCGAGAAGACACACATTGCGTTGCTACCCTATTCATCATGACTATTATATATTGGAAACACCTGGTTAAGCACATCAAGAAATTAGAGAAAGTGCAAAGTTTGGCAACAAGACTAGCCCCAGAGCTAAGGGAAATGTCCTACGAAGAAAGGTTAAAAGAAATCGACCTGACGACGCTCGAGGACAGGAGGGATAGGGAGAACATGATAACGACATATAAAATACTGAAAGGAAATGACAAAGTGAACAGAGACTGGATGTTCCAGAGATAGGACACAGCAACAATTGGAAGTTGAAGACTCAGATGAATCACAGGGATGTTAGGAAGTATTTCTTTAGCCATAGAGTTGTCACTAAGTTGAATAGTCTGGAAAGTGATGTGGTGGAGGCAAGGTCCGTACATAGCTTTAACAAGAGTTATGATAAAGCTCATGGAGCAGGGAAAGGACCTAGTAGCGACTAATGAAGAGGCGGGGCCAGGAGCTATGAATCAAACCTTGCAACCACAATTAGGTGAGTACACACACACACATACCTCATGCATGAACGAGACTGAACCTAGTATTCACCTTTAGTGCAGATATTGAGGACATCACATATGAAAGGCCACTCAGGACTAGTTATCACGTGGTTCTGAGCTTCGAATACACAGTAGTTACAAGTGGAGACGGAAGCAGGAAGGGCAGTACGAATGAAGCCAAACTGCAAGAGAGGGACTACACATGCATGAGGAATTTCCTTCACGAGGTTCAATGGGACAGAGAACTGGAAGGGAGATCAGCAAATGAGATGATGGAATATGTGACAACAATATGCAAAGAAGCAGAGGAGAGGTTTATACCAAATGGTAACAGAAATAATGAGAAGGCCAGGATGAGCCCTTGGTTCACTCAAAAATGTAGAGAGGCCAAAACCAAGTGCGCTAGGGAATAGAAGAAGTATAGAAGGCAAAGGACCCAGGAGAATAAGGAGAGTAGTCGAAGAGCCAGAAATGAATATGCTCAGGTAAGGAGGAAGGCCCCACGACAATACGAAAATTACATAGCAGCAAAAACCAAGTCCGACCCGAAGCTGTTGTACAGTCACATCAGGAGGAAAACAATAGTCAAGGACCAGGTAATAAGGCTGAGGAAGGAAGGAGGGGAGATCACAAGAAACCACCGAGAAGTATGTGAGGAGCTCAACATGAGATTTAAAGAAGTATTTGCAGTGAAGACAGAAAGGTCTGCAGAAGGACGGAGTGGTGGGGTACACCATCAAGTGCTGGACACAATACATACAACAGAGGAGGTGAAGAGGCTGTTAAGCAAACTAGATACCTCAAAGGCAATGGAGCTGGATAACATCTCTCTCTGGGTCCTGAGAGAGGGACCAGAGGCGCTCTGTATACCACCAACAACAATTTTCAACACATTTATCGAAACAGGGTGACTATCTGAGGTATGAAAGACAGCAAATGTAGTCCCAGATACGCAACATTAAACTACAGACCAGTGTAGTATGCAAAATCATGGAGAAGAGTGATGGAGCGCCTGGAAAGGAATGAGCTTATAAACGGCAACCAGCACGGAGTCAAGGACGGGAAATGCTGTGTGACATATCTACTGGAATTCTATGGCAAGATGACAGCAGTAAGACAAGAGAGAGAGAGAGAGAGAGAGAGAGAGAGAGAGAGGTGGGTAGATTGCGTTTTCTTGGACTGTAAGAAAGCTTTTGACAGTCCCACACAAGAGATTAGTGCAAAAGCTGGAGGACCAGGCAGGTATAACAGAGAAAACACTGCAATGGATCAGCGAACACCTGACGGGAAAACATCAGAGTTATGGTACGTGACGAGGTGTCAGAGTGGGCGCCTGTGACGAACAGGGTTCCACAGGGGTCAGTCCTAGGAACGGTGCTGTTTCTGGTATATGTGAATAACTTGCCGGATGGGATAGATTCAGAAATATCCCTGTTTGCAGACGATGTGAAGTTAATGAGGAGAATTCAATCGCATGAGGACCAGGCAGGACTACGAAGGAATCTGGGCAGGCTACAGGCCTGGTCTAGCAACTGACTTCTGAAGTTCAACCCCAGCAAGTACAAAGTCATTAAGATCGTGGAAGGGCAAAGAAGACCTCAGAGTACAATCTAGGGGATCAAAGACTATAAACCTCACTCAAAGAGAAGGATCTTGAGGTGAGTATAATACCGAGAACATCTCCTGAAGCGCACATCAACCAAATAACTGCTGCAGCATATGGATGCCTAGCAAACCTAAGAATAAGAATAGCATTCCGACATCTCAGTAAGGAATCGTTGAGGACATTGTACACCATGTACATTAAGCCCATATTGGAGTATGCAGCACCAGTTTGGAATTCACACCTAGCCAAGCACGTCAGGAAATTAGAGAAAGTGCAAAGTATTAGAATTCGATATGTAAATAACAGAAATAATATTTCATGAGTATCTGAAAAATTACGGTTTCTGCAATGGCCAAAATAATGCGAAATTTTGTCTTCTTACTAAAGCTAAATGTAACGATGAAACAAATCAATAATGAAATATAAAGCTGGACTTTCCTTTTCAATGTAAAGTTGAAGTAATTGATGTATTATGTTGTTGTGGTGCATTAATAAAGTGTGATGATATTAGCAGTGTGATGTTACCAGTGTGATGTTACCAGCAGTGTGATGTTACCAGCAGTGTGATGTTACCAGCAGTGTGATGTTACCAGCAGTGTGATGTTACCAGCAGTGTGATGTTACCAGCAGTGTGATGTTACCAGCAGTGTGATGTTACCAGCAGTGTGATGTTACCAGCAGTGTGGTGTTACCAGCAGTGTGGTGTTACCACCAGTGTGGTGTTACCACCAGTGTGGTGTTACCACCAGTGTGATGTTACCACCAGTGTGATGTTACCACCAGTGTGATGTTACCACCAATGTTATGTTACCACCAATGTGATGTTACCACCAGTGTGATGTTACCACCAGTGTGATGTTACCACCAGTGTGATGTTACCACCAGTGTGATGTTACCACCAGTGTGATGTTACCACCAGTGTGATGTTACCACCAGTGTGATGTTACCACCAGTGTGATGTTACCACCAGTGTGATGTTACCACCAGTGTGATGTTACCACCAGTGTGATGTTACCACCAGTGTGGTGTTACCACCAGTGTGATGTTACCAGTGGGGTGATGTTACCAGCAGTATGATGTTACCAGCAGTGTGATGTTACCAGCAGTGTGATGTTCTTAACAGTGTGATGTTCCTAACAGTGTGATGTTGCTAACAGTGTGATGTTACCAGCAGTATGATGTTACCTGCAGTGTGATGTCACCAGCAGTGTGATGTCACCAACAGTGTGATGTTACCAGCAGTGTGATGTTCCTAACAGTGTGATGTTCCTAACAGTGTGATGTTCCTAACAGTGTGATGTTCCTAACAGTGTGATGTTCCTAACAGTGTGATGTTGCTAACAGTATGATGTTACCAGCAGTATAATGTTACCTGCAGTGTGATGTCACCAGCAATTTAACATATGATCAGGTCACAGAATTTACAAAGTGAGGCAAGGCAGCGGCTGAGTGAGGGTGACTGGCTCTGTGTCACACTACTGAGGTGACTGGCTCTGTGTCACACTACTGAGGTGACTGGCTCTGTGTCACACTACTGAGGTGACTGGCTCTGTGTCACACTACTGAGGTGACTGGCTCTGTGTCACACTACTGAGGTGACTTGCTCTGTGTCACACTACTGAGGTGACTTGCTCTGTGTCACACTACTGAGGTGACTGGCTCTGTGTCACACTACTGAGGTGACTGGCTCTGTGTCACACTACTGAGGTGACTGGCTCTGTGTCACACTAATGAGGTGGAAAACAAGAGATGTGTTAAAAAAATGAGGTATTACTAGGAACATTTTAACTCACATTTGACCTTGAGTTTGATGTGGTTGGACTGACCATCACCCTCAATGTTGGAAGCCACGCAGTAGTAGCGGCCAGAGACTGACTTGCCCACCCGCTGCAACACCAAGCTCTGGTTGCTTATGATAACTCCAGCGTCACGTTGTGTTGTAGCTCCTGGCCTATAGATGAATGAGAGTTAGTGTTGTTGCTCATGGTGCTGTAGAAGAGTGATAGTTCATGCGTGGTATAACGCCTGGCCCAGTCGAGACTTGAGAATTAATATTATAGTTTCTGGTCCTGTACATGTATGAATCTTAATGTTTTAATCCTGGTGCTGTACAGGTATGAGAGTTAATTTTGTAGCTCCAGACCCTGTAGAGCTATGAGAATTAATATTGTACCTCCTGATGCTGTAGAGGTGTGAGCGTCAATTCATAATGTTGTTTTTAAGTAGTTTAGAAGTGCGAGAGGCAATGTCCTCTACTATCAACACACTGCAAGTTAATTTCCCAACAATTAATTGACTTGTTAAAATACTCGAGCGTGACAAGACAAGATAATGGACTATACGATAGACTAAATTCATTAGTGTGTGTGTTGCCGTGACAAGCTGAGTCAGTCATGGGGACCGCAGCGGCACACAACAATGTTAATGTGTCTTGTAGCCTTTGAGAAACACGATTATCTTTGAATTATTAAATAACTCACGTGCTCAGCTACTGGCTTATCATCTTCAATGATAAACCTCTTAACTCATAACAAGTCCCACTCAAATCCAACCCTCTCACCCATGTATTTATCTAACCTAAATTTAAAGTTACCGAAGTTTTAGATTCAATGACCCTACTATTGTCGTCTAGTGAGTCTTACCTCGTGAAGCCAGACAATCTTGTAGACCCAGGGATTGGCCTTGATAGAGCACTCGAAGTACACATCATCTCCCTCTTCTATGTTGCTGAGGTTGAGTGAGCGTCCTGGGTGCAGGGATGCCACAGGAACATCTGATAACACAATGTATGTCTTAACACATGTTAACAGAGATACTGAAAACCTTATCGTGTAGAAGAACCTACGTTGACACCATAACATAGAAGACGAAGTAGGGAGAGAGAGAGAGTGTGTGAATGTGTATATGTTTTTAGCAAGTTGTGTTGAAAAGGAGGTTGAGTCTCAGTTCATGGCCCTGCCTCTTAAACAACAATCGTTGGCATTATTGGTTCTTGGCCGCATGGGCTAAATCATACCTACTGTTGAAACTTCGTTTTGAGTTTACCTCTACCACTTCAACGTGGAGTTCATTCCATTTATTTACCACCTTCAAACTGAAAGCTGTTTGCTGTCTTCCCTGTGGCTCATCTATGACCTCTCGCTCCTACGCCTCTCATTTCAAATAGTCTATCCTTGTCTGCTTTGTCAAAGTATCTGAGTATCTTGTATGTCGTAATCAGGTCTCTCCTAGTCCTTCTTTCTTCTAAAACGGTCAGGTTAAGTTTCTTTAGTCTCTCTTAATAACACAATCCCTTCAGCTCTGTGACTAGTCTTGCTGCAAACCTTCGAATCTCTTTAGTTTTTATATGACTTGAGCAGGTGAAGGCTCCATTCTGGGACTGCATACTCCATGATTGACCTAATATATGTCATTACCCTCTGTCTTCTGTTCCTTAAGTATTTCTTGACCCAGTGAAGGACCTTACCTCGTATTCCTTCATGCTCTAATTTGTGAATCAATCTCTGGTGGGGTACAGTTTTCAATGCTGTTATCCAGTCCAAGAATAAGCAGTCAACCCAATATAGTCTTTCTTCCCTTAGCCCATGTTAGTTTTCCGTAAAAATAAAAAATCTCTCTAGATGTCCTAACACTCTTTCCTGATTATCTTTTATATAATTCTCTGGGCAGTATATATGCCAATGTTACCGACCTATAATTCAGTGCCCTTGTCTGTCCCCGAACTTGTATACTAGGATCATGTTTGCAGTTTCCCAGCTGCCTGATAGGTTTCCTCTCTCCAGGGACATGTAAGTCACTGCTCTAGGTTTACGAAGTTCTGCTTTTCCTGGGTATCCATAGCGATATGCCGTCAGGCCCCATGGATTTTGAAGTCATTACTTCCTACGTTGCTACATGAGTTCTCTCCAATATACGCACTTTGCACTCTGGCACCATCCTTGTTTCTTCACTCAATACTTCAGTAAATATTATGTTTAATGTATCGCAAACTTTTTTATCGTCTTCTGTGACTTATGTTCTCTCTCTTTTCAGCTTTATTACTTGGTCTTTCTCAGTCATCTTCCTCCTCGTGAGGCTGTGTAGTACTTTCAAGTCTGGTTGAGCCTTTGCTGCAATGTCATTCTTAAACTGATATTTAGTGCCTCATCTTATCCTTCCATATTGATTCTCACTGTTCTGCTAGCCTCCCTATTCTCACTATTCTGCTAGTCTCCCTAATCTCACTATTCTGCTAGTCTCCCTAATCTCTACCTTCATCCGTGTTCTTTATTTTTTGCATGGTTATTTTGCATCTTCCTTTGGCCTCTAATTAAATGAAGGACTCTTTCTCTCTGTATATTGACTTCTCAGACCTCCTGTTTAGCACCAATCTTGCAGTTGCCTCCATGCACTTGCTGACAAGGTCCTTCATTATATTTTAGGTTGTTTGTCCAGTCATTTCCCTGCGCCGCTGTGATGCATTTAGAAAATCTTTCATTCCTGCATAGTCCTCTCTTCTATAAACTGGTTTACTATTTGTACTTCTCTTTTCTCCACTCCCACTATTATCAACTATTCAAAGCTGAGCATCATGTAATCACTAGCTCCTTGTGGTAGCCTATATTCAAATTCGTCTAAGTCATATTCACTTAAGATGTAAACCAGGTCTAGTCAAGCTGGTTCGGTCCCTGCCTTCATTCTTGTGGCTTCTTGGATTTGTTGGGCCATGAAATTTTTCATTGTTGTCTCGATAAATTTTGCTCTTCATTTTTCTGGCCATTTATGAGGATCCCAAATTTCTCAGTCTATTTCCTTGTGATTTAAATCACCTATAATCAGTAGTTTTGCTTTGGTTTTACTTGCTCTCTCTGCCACTTTTTCTAGACTTTGCATTGTGACTTTGCTGTTCTTGGCCTTCTGTTGTTGGGTGGAGGCTTATAAACAACTGCTTCTATTACTTTGGATCCACCAGTCGTTCTTTCTCCTACAATATAATCTTTAAAGTTAAGTTAAAAGAGAACATGTTACGCATCTCCTTAATACTCAAGGTATTCTTCATTAATAGTGCCACTACACCTCTCTCTTTTTTCTCACATGCATTGATTAGCATTCCAGAAAAGTTTGTGTCTGGTATAGCTACAATATCTGAATGCTCATCTGCTACTCTATCCTATAGTTCACTACTTTGGTTCATAATACCATCTGCATTTGCATACCACACTTTTATCCGTCAGTTTATGCTGGGACTTCTGGTATTGGGACCGGCATATGGAGAGAGTTGGAGTGGAGTGGAAGTAAAGGAAGCATGAGAGGGAGAGGGATAAGTGTTATCACTAGAGCTGTTATGAAGAGAGAGATGAGGAAAGGAGGGAATGCATGTGAGAGTGAGGGTAAGCAAAGGAACAGGGAAAGTAACTGGATTATTGTTGGTATTTCGACTAGAGAGGTTGAAGGATGTGGTGAAAAGTGTGGTTGCTGGTTGGTCTTGCACCTAAACTCTTTCTGTCTCGAATTGCCTCTTTTTGCGCTTTCCTCTCCTGCCATCTTAAGTTTTGCAGCTTTTCTCTGCTTGTATGTTGTTCAATCTCTCCGCATAAATACTCTACCTTACCTTTTCTACTTCCTGAAGTTTGATTTCCTGTTAAGTACCTGATCTTTCTGACTGAAAGATCACTTTCACTTGGTGACGTCGTTCTATGAAATAATTTGAATAAATTTTTTGCCACCTCTGAAATTGTGACTGTTAACAATTCTCCTATCACCTCTCATTCGTTCATTTACTGTCTCTCCGGGATGCCCTGGTAACCCAAAAATCAAAGAATTTTTCCTTTGTGTTGTATGATTCACTGTCTTTTATGTCTGTTTATTTATAACAGCCTCCTTCACGTCCTTGTCCTATTTTTGTACAGGGTTTTCTTTTTTTATTATTTTGGAGGTTCCATCCGTTTACTATTTATAGTTTCTCAATAATTGACTCCTTTTGTCAGCACTCACCTTAGTTCGCTTATCTCCCATTCTCTGCACCTCCTCACTCATCTGCTGTACTCACCACAAGCAGACAGCAGAAGCTCTCTCTAACACCAGCCTCCCTGCGATCCCCTTTGGAAAGGAAAACTTTACCCATTAAAGCAGGATCGTCTCTCCGTGCTCTTCCACGATGCCGGCGCATCGTGTTAAGATAAAACCACTCAGCGGTACAGTCCACGATTCTTCAAGATTCACCCTGGCAGCCTCTGAAGAACATTCTCCAGGTCAAGATTACTAGCATATGTGTGACTAAGGACGCCTTCATCGCCTTCTGTATCAGCGACGAGAAGAGGGACAAGATAGTTACCTCCAATGACATGAAGACTCTCCAGGACCGCGGTATTCAGTCATACCTTCACCAACACTTAAGGCTAAAATATCTGTCTTCTTAAGTGGTTAGACAGGCTCATCACCAAGTAATCAACCAGCGACTTTAAGACAACCATCAAAGATCAAAACCAATAGTTCCTTCAGCACCACAATTAAATAACTTTTCAGACTGAACAATATGCCCAATTTCAAGTTCCACGACTATACTCCCTCTCCTGATATACTCAAGATCGTCCCTAAAATCGTCAGTTTCATTGCTCCAGCAGATCTGACATCTACTACTCAACCAACCACTGCTCCTTAACCTACTACAATAAATGACATTTCTCAGACTACTCAGACCACCACACCTGTGCTACCTTCTCTCAAGACTCCAATGTCACCATTCTTACACACCAGCCACCCAACCAATCTCTCTTTTCAGTGCGCCTGTCCAATCAACCAATGCCTCTTAGGTTTCCCAAATCGCTCCTCCTTCACAACCAGCCACCACCTTCAAGACTATTGATGCCCAATAATCTTCTTCTGAAGAAGAAGCTGCTGCTATTTTCCCGTCTTGGACTTGATTGAGATAAGCAGTTGTACACCACTATTACCAACACAAGTGCTATGATGCTCTGAGTTGCAAGACTTCGGTGAAGCAATGAAGCTCTCACAAGATGCAACAACACACAAATAACCAGCACAAAGGAGAAAGAAACTTATGACGACATTTTGATCAGACTTGGACCATTAACTAATACACTAACCTTAGTGGGTAACTAGTTAATGGTCCATCTCGGACCGAAACATCGTAATAATATTCTTCCTTCTATGTGCGGATTATTTGGGAATCATGAAGATGTCTTAAATGTATGAAGGCACTTGTGTCGGTATCAACGTACCTTCTACCTTCGTTGTCTAACTTAATAATACTTTTATGACAAACTTGATAAAAAGACTTTAACAGAGACTTAATTAAAGAGGAAGTTGAACTTTGTGTGTAGTTCATTACTGAGTAACTTCTGAGGTAACTGTTGGAAGCTGTCAGTAGTTTTTGTGTTGATTAGTACACGTTCACCATGACACACACACACACACACACCACACGCCCGATGGCATGGTGGCTAGCGCTCTTGCTTCACGCACGGAGGGCCCGGGTTCAATTCGGCGGGCCGAAACATTTCGAAGTGTTTCGTTACACACATACATACAACAGGCCTAGTGTCTAATCGACATGTGCCTAGGACAAAATGGTAACTAACTAACACGGACATACACTTTTTTCAAAAACTGACGAGGTTAAAAGATTTAAGGAATAGAAGTCTTTTCTTACAAACTTTTTGAAGTTTTACGACAAATTCACAGAGTTAAAACAATAAATAAAAGAGTTAGTCCAAGTGCATGATCCTGCAAGAAAACACTTAGTCCCCAGTCTGAGATAAATCCACATAATTATTATAATCATAACTAAGTGCTAAACAATTCTCGTAGAGTGACACTGGTGCCTCTCATGAGATACCCGTGAGTGAGACGTGTGTGTCCGATGTGAAGACGGGAGAGCGTAGTCTCCCAACCACGACATCGATGATTAGACCAGAATCCTAAACACGGCTTGATAGAATATAATTTGTTATGAAATATCTCAGACAAACGTTGTTGCCAACGGTTGCAAAGGTGGCTAGAGATTACAGCAAAATGGTCTCAAAATGGAATACCCCTATATGAGAATTGACAAGCAGAGTCCGCCTGCTCTTTGCCCTGAACTACCCACATGATCAGGGACCCAGAAGAAAATGATTTTTTTTGTTTTTGCTAGAAATGCAGCGCAACCAAAGTTGCATTAGATGAGGCGAATTAAATTTTTTAATAGTATGCGAAGGACCAAAGGAGTCTGAGACTACCACAGATGTTGAGGTGGTCTGGGCACAATACGTATAATCGCTATGAGAATTTCATATAGTTCAGCTGTTAAAATACTAGCTGAGTCCAATAAATTACCTCGCACATCACTGTCCGTGAACACTGCTGCAAACCCGACACTGCAACGGCATGAGAATGAGACCGGAAGTGGTTAAGAAAAGATAGCGAGAAGCAGCTGTAAATATTTGAGCTTTTGCGCACAGCGGTGGGGAAGAACAGATTCGAACTGTCGGAACCTCCCAAGGGTAAAGAGAAATATTAGGTGCTAGATGTACATATAAAAGGGGCAATTGAAGAGAAACCAAGAGTGAGTGAATACGAAGAGATGGCGTAAACAAGGGCGGCGATCAAGTAATGGACCTCTACTAATGTCCGTCACCATCCTGTCATGATTGTCATGATTTTTGCACACATTATTGAGTAATGATGACTCTACAACCACCCATGGAGGATTTCCTATATCTTTTACAGCTTTGTTTTTATTAATTTTTTCCCCACAAAAAAAATCACTAACTTCAACATTTTTTTTTATGGAATCTACTGACATTTTTGCTAAAAAGGACTGAGTTAACAATTATATAGCCTTTATCATTCATCTGATGTTAACGAGAGCATTGTACATCTTCCCAATTTTGTAGAAAAAGGAAAGTTTTGTGACCATAAAATTTGGAACAATTTATTTTTTTCTATCTAACTTAAAGGCAAAAAAGTCACAAGAAACACAGTGTATAGGTTTTTAAAAGCTCTATAAATCACTGTGAAAATCTCATTGAAATTAGAAAAAAAAAAAAAAGTGTGATTTCGTTAGCACCTCCTAAAGCTCACCCGATTACCTACGAGGCCTCGAATATTCCACTGTAATTAAGTCATAATCTGCAAATAGAAGTATACTGGTAACATGAAGCAGTAGGTGTCTACGGGCTAGTAGGGTTAGTAACGTCTATATTCGCAGGTAGCGGGAAAATAAGGAACCAAGGATTGGAATGCTGCAAAGAAAGAGCTGTTTAGACGGTTGAGTAAGATGTGAAGGAGTAGTGATGGGAGGTGGATCGGTATCCATCATTGGTTTTGTTTCCTCGATATATTCGGAGACGGCTTTAAGCGTTTCAGATGACAAGAAAACGGCAGTTAGAAGATTGGAGAAACAGTGAAAGTTACCAAAGAAGAGACTGATGAGAGGTTAAAGGAATCTGGGAAGAAACTTGGGAGGGGACGATAGGAGAGGAAAGAACTTGAGTGGGGACAGGAGAGGAAGGAACTTGAGTGGGGACAGGAGGAAGGAACTTGAGTGGGGACAGGAGAGGAAGGAACTTGAGTGGGGACAGGAGAGGAAGGAACTTGAGTGGGGACAGGAGAGGAAGGAACTTGAGTGGGGACAGTAGAGGAAGGAACTGTACGAGGGAGGATGAACCTCCACACCAGTAACAGATAGAGGTAAAGGACTCGGCTCAGAGACAGGAAAAGGAAAATGTTTCGGAATATGTGACTGAGGGATTAAAGGAGATTTGAACTTGGTGATGTTTTAGTTTTTTGAGGTGAAGGTGAAGATGTAGTTGTGGGAGGTCGTGTAGACATAAAAACATGCGAGCGAGAAGATGAATATACAAGGGAAATAAGAGTGGACGAAGTAGGGACCTCGGAGCCCGAGGCTGCAAAATAGTTAGATAAAGAGAAGAGCAGAATTTTTCATTTCAGAGGAGATTGCGGAAGTAGGTACCGAGCTTGGAGGCCGTCTAGTAACAAAGTAGGTACCGATGTTGGAGGCCGTCTAGTAGCTAAGAAAGCCGTGGAAGTCTTCCTTGGAGGCGTAGATGGGAAACTGCCATATCGTAAGAGAAATCTTTCTCTTCGAGGCAGCGGATTTCTCGCAATGGCAAGAATAAGCCGGGTGAGCCTCATTACAATTAAGGCAAGAGAGAGAGAGAAGATGGTTGCAGGATGAACTGTTATGATCAGCAGCACCACAGCAGCCATGGACCTGCAATATTTCGCCTGGTGGCCAAAACGCCAGCAAATTTGTTGCGGTGTAGGGATAGACGGCATCCTGCAATGTAAACAGATGATGGAAGTTCGCTGAAGTCAAACGTTAACCGAGCTATATCGCAGGAAGGCGTCTCCGCCCACGGAGAGGTAGTACATAAGTGTTCATTTTAAAAATTGAGAGGACTTTGAGCTCAAGTTGCTCCAAAATGTTTCCACCAATAAGTCAGGAAATCACGTTGAACAATGGTATGTAAAAGAACGATTCTAAAGTAAGAATTGAGAGAAATGTGACAGGAATATTGTTAATGGAGGTAAGAATAAAAAGTTTGTGAGGCTGTTTAGCATTTTGCACCGTGACGATACATGCACCACAGTTAACCTGAAATGAAATATTTTGTCCAACATGGCGTAGGAGTGTCTTGCTGATACTGTGGTCTGAGATATAGTCAGTGGGAGATGTCGGTTGGAGTGTCAAGAGCTTAGTCCATTGTGTACCCTGAAACGTAGAGTGCAAGGGTGGTAAGTGTCGTGCTAGTCATTTCTCAGAAAAACGAGAAGTAACCAGGACAGTGTCCGTTAATGGTCGAGGTCGTTTAGCTGACGGACAGGAGGTAGTCAGTCCAAAGTATAGTGAGTGATCCGAAAATCGTCGCACTGTGGAGGGAGAAGCTGGAAGCATGGTCAAACACGAGCGGAAGTCGGACGTATCAAAAGGGTTAGGCCGAACTTCGGTTCCAGAGGCGGGCAATGAAGTGTTACCAGAAGAAGGTACCAGGTTGTTAGATAGGTCCGAAATATGGTCTACTAACAAGGCCTGAGGGAATGCCGCAGGAGAAAGGGGCCCTGGAGGAGGAATTTCATGGACATGGGTCTCTGGTAAGTTTTTTTTCTTTTCTTTTTTCTTTTTTTAAAAAAAAGGGTACGCGGAGGGTTAGCTCCTAGGAGGAATGAAAGGGGTCGTTTATCCCCTTTCGCGCAAAAGAGGGCCTTCAGTGCGGCCGGTAGTGCAGATGCGGCGTGGAAGCCGTGCTTTACCCAACCCTTCACGCCGGTAAACCGGCCCCAATTTCCTTCATTTGCTTAAAGTTTCATTTTGAATGTTATGAGCAGCGTGGAGCCCAACTTAATCAACACGTGAGATTTGTACTGGAACTGAGGAAAACTTTGGGGTGGTAATTTAATGGCCACGAAGCAGGATAAATATTTTCTGACACCAGTGATTGAAGCCCACTAACTGGAAGTTTTATCATGAGATCGAGCCTTCCACTGGCTTGCCAGTCCACCAACTTAAAAAAATCACAAGTATATTTTGGCATGATAGGAGAATGTACAACGAAGAAAAACAAAGAAATTTAAATTAACCTCTCAAGAATAATAAGAGGACCATGAGAGATATGATCATGACATACAGAATACTCAAGACAGCAGATAGTTTTAATATGAACAATATGTTCAAATTGCAATGAATGGGATCCACGGGACAATTATCTGCTGAACATGATCCTAGGACATAAGTAGTAAATAAAAGGCAAACACAATACACAGATTTAAGAGCAGGTATAACTGGATCCTGGAGGCCATCACATATTAGCAAAGTCTTTAAGAAAGAGCTAATAGGCGGTACCAGGTGCTATGACTCAACCCCTGCAACAAGCAATTGCTTGCTAATTATGTAAATTTTTACCGTGGGAAAACTAAACTTGGGAATGGGAGGTAAAACGGTTTATCAAAGGAATGCAAATCCAGTTCCTTGGATGGAGAACCCATCGTCAGCATCAAGTTACATAACAGTACTACATCATATATCAATCAAATATTTTCTGGAAGTGAAAGTTGACTATCTAAGAAAATACAAAATTTAAGAGGGAATAAAACAAACGACGAACGATCCTTCCTTTAATATAGAAACATTCAGAAATAAACAATGATTCTTTAAAAAAGGAATTAAAATGTAGTTAAGGTTCTCTTTTTATTAAACTAGACTTTCAGAAAATTGTGGATTTTGTGTAGGTGAGACTTATGGGAAGACAAGTGGATACCTTCGTTACCAACACTGCATTAGTGCTTTATTAAAATACTACTACTACTAATAATAATAATAATAATTATAATAATTATTATAAAAATAATGAAACTATATTAATAATAATTTTAACAACAACAATAATATAAAGTTCGAACAGTGTGAGTTAGTAGGTCAAAGTAATGGTTTATACTCACAATAGACCTGAAGGTGCCACTCGTCTATGAGAGGCAGGGTGGTGAGTGCAGGGGAGTGAGCCAGACACGACAACATATGACCACCGTCACCAACTTCAGGTGTAAACTTCAGCTCACTCTCGTTACGTTACCCTCATCACTCAACTGACACAAAAGTATAAACATACTGAAGTTCCATTGCCATATACAAGGTATATAATAACCTGAACTTACTGAATAGGCCGAATTCCCCTTAAAATTATTTTTTTTCCAAGTTTTCTTTGCAGATTGATAGATATTTTTTTTTATTCACAATGACATAAAGATTTTTTACTTTTGGACCAGAACTGATTTAGAAACCTCACCTAACCTCACTTAAAGTAGCATATTTTTTTCTAGCAAAATTCAGCACAGGTCAGTTTCAATTTGTTTAATATTACTTAAAATCAATTATATATATTGTGTTCATTATGTTCTGATCGATTTCCGCTGATTTATGACAAAAACAAATCTTCATTCTGTAATTTCGGCAGAATGGGACAAACTATATCTCTCTCTCTCTCTCTCTCTCTCTCTCTCTCTCTTATATATATATATATATATATATATATATATATATATATATATATATATATATATATATATATATATATATATATGCCGCTGGCATGGCAAGACGTGTGGCGGGCTAGCTGTGGGATTTTCAAGGATAAGTACTGATCAACGAGGCTGAAGATTCCAGTGCAGTGAGAAAACATTACAGTGCATCGTTTCAACGCAAATAGTGGAAATGATGTGCAGTTTGTGAAGGTTGGTGAGTGGTGGTAGTGTGGAAGATGGCCAGTGTGGGTGGGGGAGAATAAGGCCTAAACTGTGTGCCGGCCAAGATTATCGTATATACAAACCTCGGAAATCTCTCATAAAAACATCTACCTTCAGCACCATGCGCCATGCTTCCAGTTAACCTAGAAATGATTACGTGTCGATGCATGGAATAATTAGAGACATATGTTATGGAAAAACAATGTGTGGTTAATGTTAACGAGGGAGTGACCAGTGCCTCCTCCCCCACGCCACAGGGGAGAGGGAAGAGGCGCTGTGTGTAGGTGGTGAGGGAAGACACTGGTGTTCAACAGTGCACATACCCACATCTTTCATGACGTACATGGGAAACAAATAATGTGTGTATTGTGTGTATTGTAAGACAGTGTGAACAATATATAGAGTGCAAAATCCATGTGTAGTGTACTCCCCTCACTCCTCTCCCCTGGCGACCCCCACCCAACAAACTGCGCCTCCCCCACCCAACTACCTGTGCCTCCCACACCCAAATCCCAGCGACACCCCTCAAGCCCTACCAGGCCACCACGGTCAAGTTCACTACCTTCCACGCACCTTACCCACCCAGCATGTCGTACTCCACTACAGTCTACCTAGCCAGATGAATGCCAGTCAGGAGGAAGCGAGCAGCCAGGAAAATGGCAGGCTGGCAATACTAGGAGAGGCAAGTGTCGGTCGTGTTTACAGCTTCGTTGTCTCAACTCTAATGGTTTCCTCCGTAAACATGGCAGCTGCCCGGGTTCAGGATGTCCTCCTGTGGACAGTGATGACCCAGAGCCACTTCAGGCACCTGAACCCACTCCAATAGATCTCATCTCATCAGATAATATCCTGGAAGCAATTAAAGCAACAGGTATCAGAACACTCACACATATTCCCAAAGCAGCCCGTCCACACGCAGCTGGGAAACTTACAGACCTCTTAATAAAAGTAAACGATTGTTCTGCTATCCTAAATGCTCCACCAACCATCAAGGCATGGCACAACTTACTACTTTTTGACAATGTCTGCTTAGCTGTGCCGGAAAGAAGGGGAAAGAGGCTAGCCTCAATGATCATTAAATCCTTAAGAGACTTTCCTAGAGCTGATAACCTCATTCACCTTCCCCATCAACACAAAAATGGGAGAGGCAGAACCCCCCCTCACTCCACTGACAGCGAAAAAATCAGAGTCCAAGTGAGCAAGAAAATTGAAGAGGGCAACACAGTGGGAGCAATCAGAATTATCACCAGTGAAGATACAGTTGCCCCCAGGGATGCTGACACTGTTGAAGCACTTAGAGGAAAGCACCCTGCCAGGGAAACCAGGGGTACCAACAGTTCCAACACCTCTGTCCCCACTGTGGAACCACTGATTGTGCAAGACTCGGACATTTACAAAGCAATAATGTCATTCCCTTCCGGCTCTGCTGGGGGTTACACTGGAATAAGGCCTCAACATTTAAAGGAAATGGTTAATCCAGATATCAGGGAGATTGCAGAGACACTGCTGTCAGAGATCACAAGGTTCGTCAACAATTCCTTGGCTGGTCTGATTCCTGACGAGATTAAACCTTTCTTTTTTGGAGCATCACTTTGTGCCCTTAAAAAGAAGGATGGAGCAATTAGGCCAATCGCAGTGGGCAACACGTTTCGCCACCTCGTTTCTAAAGCTGCTGTCAAAAGTATTCGCGCAGAGGCAGCCATCATGCTTCAACCAAACCAGCTTGGCTTTGGGGTCTCTCAAGGAAGTGAAGCAGCGGTTCATGCAACAAGGGCGTATATCGACAACCTGCCTGAGGACAATGCAGTGGTTAAATTAGATTTCAAGAATGCATTTAATCTCCTGAAAAGGGACGTAGTATTAGCAGCTGTACAAGAACATTTTCCAGGTCTCTTCCCTTTTGTTTCAGCTGGATATAGCAAGGAATCAATGCTCCTGTTTGGAGAGCATGAAATCACATCATCAGAGGGTGTCCAGCAAGGGACCCTCTCGCACCATTCTCTTCTGTATAGCAGTTAGGAAATCACAGTAAGACTGACCAGTGAGCTAAACATCTGGTTCCTGGATGATGGCACACTAGCAGGTACAAAGGAGTCCCTTGTAGATGATCTTACACAGGTGATGACACGGGGACAGGAAATGGGTCTCATCCTGAATCCATCCAAAAGTGAAATCATATCAGTCAATCAACAAGTGATAGATGCAGTGCTATCAAAACTACCAGGAGCAACAGTCATTGCCCCTACTAATAGTGTCTTACTTGGAGCACCTCTGGGAAGCGATGCCATTGACACAATTCTCAGGAAGAAACTGGAAGAATTGAGGAGAATGGAACAACGAATAGGCAATCTTGACACCCATGATGCCTTGTACCTCCTCACAAAATGCTTGAGTTTGCCCAGGTTGACATATTTCCTAAGATGTGCTCCTTCATATGATAACCCTATACTGCACGAATATGACAGTATCCTGAGGCAGATCTTTACTAAAGTACTTAACCTTACTCTAGAAGATGGGCAGTGGGACCAAGCTACACTCCCAGTCAGACTAGGAGGCATTGGTGTCCGAAGTCATCTCAGATTGCTCTACCTGCTTTCCTGTCTTCATGCATTGCATCCAGAGGGCTTGTGCAGCAATTCTCCCTGAACATCTTAGGGACACGATTGGAATCCATGACCAAAAGTTCGTTGATGGAGCCAGGATCTGGATAACCTAACAGGCTCTGAAACCAGGCCTGCTCCCCCAACAACTACAAACAGTCGCACTGGGATGGCCCAATAGTAGAGAATATAGCCTCAGCAATGCTTCAGAGTGTGTCAGGGAAGGATAGAGCCCGCCTCCTTGCAGTGAGAGCTCCTCATGCAGGGGACTTTCTTTTGGCTGTTCCCAACTCCAGCCTTGGCACACGCCTCGACCCACAGACCATCCGCATTGGTGTTGCCCTTCGACTTGCCGCCCCTATTCTCGCCGAACACAGGTGTATTTGTGGCATGAAGCAGCAGACCGATTCGGGTACCATGGTCTTGTGTGTCGTAAATCCGAGGAAAGATTGCAAGACATGAAGAGGTTAATAACATTATCAAGAGGAGCCTCACAACAGGCGGATGCCCAGCAGTAAGGGAACCACCTCAACTATGCAGATCTGATGGCAACCAAAAGCGTCCAGATGGTATCACCCTTCAAGCCTGGACAGACGGCAAGCAGGTGGTGTGGGACTACACATGTGCATCTACCTTGGCTGATACCTATCTCCAGTACACCAGGGAGGAAGGAGGGGCTGCTGCCACCTTCAGGAGCCCCAGAAGTCGAGAAAATATGGAGAACTTGCCCATCATTATATGTTTGTTCCCATAAGCTCAGAGACCCTTGGCTCATGGGAAAGAGTGCATCTAAGTTCCTCAAGGAGCTGGGCAAAAGACTCAACAGGTAACTAGGGATCCCAGGGCAGCTAGTTTTCTGTTCCAGCGACTCAGCGCTGCTGTTCAGAGGTAATGCATGCTGTATTCTGACACGCCCCAGCTCGGAAGAGCTGGATGAGATTTTCGCATTATAATCAGTGACAAAGATGTAACAATATGTACTAGACATGTATCTCTCACCTCGTGTACTGTATATGCCATATTTATATCAACAATGTATCTCTCAAATCTTTTGTACCATATTATGTAATAAAACATACCTATTGGTAAAAAAAAATAAAAGATGGGGTGGTAGGAGAAGTGGAATATTCAAATGGCATCAGGAAGAAATCCAAATATTCTTCCTTGAAGCCTTTTATCCACTTCTCCTAGGCTATGAGGTCCCACAATTTGTACCAGAGGTGGACCTCCATATATATATATATATATATAT